>JAKOGI010002304.1:0-122475 GCA_029747015.1 Carnegiea gigantea
GATCACTGTCCGGTGTCACCGCCATCCGCCACACGTCGCCGGAGAGAGAAGGAGACCACCGGTCCCCTATCCACTCGTCACCGGCCGTCGACCACCACCATTCTCCATTCCCCACTTCTCATGACCGAATTAACCCAGAAAAACCACGCATCGTCCCCCTCCCCCAATTTCACCACCCATGTGCCGGAATCCCGCCACCCACACCACCATCGACCTCCTCTATAAATTTGGGGGCCGAATTCAGCACGAAATCGGCCACAAGGCCATCAAGTCAAAAGCTAGGGTTTGGGTTTTGTAAGCACATGGTTGGGGTTTCAAGTTCAATGAGTTAGGGCGTGCGTTTGCTGCTAGTTGACTGGAAAATTAGGCTAATTCAAGTAAGTGTTCTTCCCCTCCTAACTTATTATTGCATTCAAAAATGTTTTAGCCTAAACGATGATGCATTTCAGCTTAGGTTCAGTTAATTTCACAAAATCTGTAATGAGAAACTGCGCATGATAAGTTAGATGAAGTACACGCTTGAAAATTAGCTTCGAAATGAATTATGCATGTTTAGAATCGATTCAAGTGTATTCAGTTAATACATGCCTGGAAATTACCTTCGAAATGGGTTATGCACATTTAGAATTGATTCAAGTGTATTCACTTAATACATGCCTGAAAATTAGCTTCGAAATGAATTGTGCATGTTTAGAATCAATTCAAGTGTATTCAATTAATACATGCCTGAAAATTAGCTTCAAAATGAGTTATGCAAGTTTAGAATCGATTAAAGTGTATTCAGTTAATATATGCCTGAAAATTACCTTTGAAATGAGTTATGCATGTTTAGAATCGATTCAACTATACCCAGTTAATACATGCCAGAATATTTGACTTGAATGGTAACTTCAATGTAATAAACGAACGCCTTGAATCGTATTCTGCTTAAGTGCCTTAATTAGGTTCGAATAGTGATTTCGATGTAATAAACAAAAATCTTGAATCATATTATGCTTAAGTGGCTCAATTAGACTTGAATACTGACTTCTATGTCATAAACGAACGTCTTGAATCATATTATGCTTAAGTGGCTTAATCGGACTTGAATTGTGACTTCGATGTAATAAACGAACGTCTTGAGTCGTACTATGCTTAAGTGGCTTAATTAGACTTGAATGGGTGACTTCGATGTAATAAACGAACGTCTTGAGTCGTATTATGCTTAAATGGTTTAATTGGACTTGAATAGTGACTTCGATGTAATAAACGAACGTCTTGAATTGTATTATGCTTAAGTGGCTTAATTAGACTTGAATAGTAACTTCGATGTAATAAATGAATGCCTTGTATCGTATTATGCTTAAATGGCTTAATTAGGCATAAAACGTAACCTTGAAACAGTAAATGAACACCTCGAATCGATACTTGTCTATTTAGTTGAATTATGCTTGTGAAGTAGCTTGGAAACAACATTCAAATGACGAAATCAGCATGTTTACCACTGAACTGCAATACATGAATGTAATCATGATTCATGCTTAGTTAGTTTAACTCGGCTTACTAAGCATTCGTTTCAAGTTAATGTCATATGAATATATATATATATATATATATATATATGTGTGTGTGTGTGTATATATATATATATATATGTGTGTGTGTGTGTATATATATATATATATATATATATGTATGTATGGTTATAACCGCTGGTTGCAGCGCACTGCTTATTGTTATTTGCTTGTTCGGTAAGTTAAGCATTGGTAAGTTATGTAAGTTTATATATCACTTTACAGTATATCATAATGATTAGAATACTAGACTGTGAAATTGAAACCAACATGGTGGTTGGACGGTTTGAGGTAGAACTATGAGTAGTTTGAGGTCCTATGGGTGGTTGCTATGTGAGGAGGGAGTCTGGGTTGTGATTACCGCAATCGTATGGATTGCGAGGCCCTGTGTGGCTCATTGTGTTGAAATGATTATGAAATGCTTAAATGTGTTATATGTAAATCCCTCCCCGTTTATTTTATTAAGATGCATTATGTGTGTGAAGGTGCGGTTTTGAAAAATGATGTTTCTCGTGTTTCAAAACAATAGTAGCTATGACTATTAGCAATCAATGGCCTATTTTAGCTGTACGAACTTCGTTTTGGGAGTGAACTTGCTTAAATGGGGGATTCCCTAAAGAATTTGAATAAAAAGAAAGTGGGACGTATGAAAAAGAATTTCGTTGTAAGAGGCAGCAAAATTATTAGCCGTTATAGCCCATACGCTTTAAATTGGCTAAGATAATGTGCTTCAGACAATATGATATGAATTATGTTAGCCCCGGGGATAAGTCCTAGTACTAAGAAACCCTAGAAGACCCTGACAAGGGTAATGATCCGATATGTTATATGTAACCGTCCCGAGAGTATGAGCTTAGTGTGAGCATTAGGTGTCACTATGGGGTTGAGAATAGATCTCGCCCAATCAATACCCTGTAATGATCTTATGCTAGAAGTATTTTCCTACTAAGCCAAGAAAAGTAGTTGGCTTTTGCCATTTTAAGTGCTTCGAAAAGAAAGAAAGTTTTCATGGGCCATAAGAGGCCACATGAAATTAAATATGAAAAGCTTATAAGGGTCATTGCATGACTGATACGAAAGAAATCTCTTTGAAGAACGTGAACCTCAAGATGTTAAGAAAAGTGTTTTCAAGGAAAGAAAGAAAGTTTTCTATGAATGCTTGATGAAATGATTCCTAAGTATAGTTGAATGTGGATTCAAGTAGCATGTGGCCTTATCGTTATAATACATTAAACATGCCTGATTAAAAATGTATGAATTGAGTAAACAAAAAAAAGAGGGCTTCTAGCATGTTAAAAGTTCTATGAATGAAAGCATTTCTCCTAAATAAATGAATATTTGACATGGTAATAGCCTACGAGTGTGTCACACAGCCTAATATGATGATTAGTAATACATAAATGCTTGATACATGGTTAGTATGAGTAATATTGTCTCTAAATGGTTTTGTTTTAAGGAGTGGAGGAACACTCGCTGAGCATGTGGTGGTTCACTCCATTTCCTTCCCCCTTTTTCCCTAGGTGATGAACAAAAGACCATGTCTGCTACCTGACATAAGACTACCGGTCATTTATGAAGTGTTCCTGTGAAGCTGTGTTTTATAAATCTGCCTGATTTCTTATTTTGGTTAAAGACGTGTATGAAGCAAGCATGTAGTGGCTCTGGTAGTGTTTAAACCTATATAAATTATTTGAACAAGTATTTGTAAAGGCATAAGCCTCAACCCCCAAGTCTATGACTCGTGGGGGAAACTTCTAGTTTATTTTGAATATTGTTGTAATGTCACAGGTACCCCTTTAGTTCGCGACGCGAATGTTACAAATGTTGCAATTATAGGCGGAACTCTTGATGTTTTGTTCCAAAAATTCCCTAACTAACCTGAAGTTAGGTTGTATCTTTAAGAAAGTCTTTAGTTACGACAGCCTTAAGGGTCTCCCTTAGGGGATCCTAGCAGAGTGACATCGCTCAGGGGTAAAGGGGTGTTACATTGGGTGGTATCAGAGCCATAGGTTTGCATATGCATCTTGACGTGACGTTAGGAGATTCCGTGCATGAAATATGTGCTTTAAAGTGCCCACATAAGCCCACTATGTGCTTGAATTGCATACTTATGTGCGCGAACTAGAAATACGGCTTAGGACTCCCATACAAATCGTCGATTTTAAGTAACTTCCATTCTAGCTGGTTGCATGGAACGCAATTATCTTTTGGGAAGCGGGGGTTAAGAGCAACCAGTGGGGACCCCTGCGGGTCACTCAAAACCATTGGACCTACAAGTTCATCCGATAAATTCCTTACATGAGAAGATAGAGTGAAGTCACCTCCGTCCTCCGTCAATTTTATGTACACATGTGGGCGTACACCCCGTTCACCTTCAGAGAATTAGTAGACTTCCTAGTATTAATGGAAGGATAGGTTGATTCTTTAGGAGATACCCCCTTAGAGAAGAGCAATGCCGCCATTCAACTGGTTAATATGGCATTGATTGCTCCTGCTGCTGTACAACATCTACCAACTATAATAGTTGAAAGAAATCAAATTGAACATCACCAAATGAGGCTTCTATTCATGGAGAACCCTCAGGCGAAGCGATACAAGCGAGTAGCCGCGATGTGGGTACACTGGATAGATTCCTGTGGTGTATAATATCCCCGTGGCTGGCAGGCCACGATGCTGAGAATGAGGGAGCTGGTGGATGGAACGCCTGATGTGGAATACTCCCCAATTTCATATTGTGGAACCTGCTAGCCCCAGTTGAGTCCGAAGGCTCGAATGAGCAAGGGGTAGGTAGCCCTCCGGAGGAAGATTCCTCAGATGATGATTAGAGTCGTGTGTAACACAAAGTTTGCTAATGTATGCATTGTATCTAAATAAGTTATAACTAGTGTACCCTTTTGGTTTCTTTCCTTCCTAAGGCGTTAGTATGTCGGAAGCTCCTAGATGACTTCTAAGCTAAGTGTACCCTCGAAATGAATGAATGAGTAGGGGTATTACCCCCATGTTTTATAAAATATGAATGGGTGTTTTTAGAAAGGAAAAAGAAGTGTTTGTGTGGTCAGAGTAGGATCGCACCAATATTTAAAAGCTATGAATTCTATCTAATATTGTACTATGCTTTTAAATGCCTTTGACAAATGTATTTTCATTCATAAAACTAAGTAACTTTGCATAAACAGTTGTAAAGCCAATGGCTCCTTGAAGGGAACCGGTGGCGGAGCCAACCGTCTTGGAAATCATCTACCAGTTCAACAAGCTGAAACCACCAAAGTTTAGTGGTGGGACAGACCCCCTGGCATATGAAGAATTGTTAAAAAGAATGGAGAATTTATATGATGTGATGGACTATCCTGAAGGCTCTAAAGTGCGCTTAGCCACCCACCTATTTGAAAAAGAGGCTGCATTCTGGTGGGGGACTGTCAAACCCCGAGCTAATGAACCAGCTTTAACATAGGAACAGCTGAAGACTATGATGGATGCCCAATATTATTCTCAGGACATGAAAAGGGCTAACGAATAAGGATTCTTATGCCTAAAACAGGGGCAAACGAGTGTAATGGAATACGCGATGAAATTCAATGAGTTTAGTAACTTTGCACCAAACCAGGTCGCCACCGAGAAGATGAAAATGGATCATTTTGAACAAGGCCTGAAAGGACCAATTAAATGAATGACAGCTGGGCATCTCTTCACTAGTCTCCAGGAGATGTATCAAAGAGCAATTAAAATAGCTCAAGTTATAGAAGAGACTGAGGCTAAGAGTCAGCGAATGGGCGTAGCCAAAAGGGAATTTGGCCCAGGAGGATCCAGCACCCAGGGAAACAGTAAATCCAGGAACTTCAACAGCCGGGGCAAAGGAAAACAAGTCATGTCGAGGCAAGAGATGGAACCCTGCAACCAGTGTGGGCGTATACATTCTGGTCAGTATAGATATAGTACACAACAATGCTATGGGTGTAGTGCTATGGACCACATGATTGCAAACCGCCCCAAGAAGGCATGGAATCGACAAAGAAACACATAAGGTTCAGGCACGAGAGCTAATCCAGCCTCGCAAAGAGGCCGCCCTCCTACGAATGCACTTCGAGAGGCAACCGAGGGGGAAAAGGGCCGCAAGCAGGTGACCGAGTGTTTTCTCTAGAAGGTGAAGAGGCAGAGGACCCAACAGTCACTGTATCAGGTACCCTGCTTATCAATCATCCTTATGCTTATGTTTTATTTGATTCGAGTGCGATGCAATCTTTTGCGAACCCTGTTTTTGCAAAGAAGCTCGCCAGCAAGCCTGACAAGATGGATGTGCAACTATATGTAACTACTCCCTTAGGCTCTACCCACTGCACTGATGTTATTTTCAGAAACTGTGCTATTTAATTAGAAGGGGGATCCCTCTTTGTAAATCTAATACAGCTAGATATATAAAGTTGGGATATTATTTTAGGGATGGACTGGTTAGCTAAGTATAAGGTGACCATTGATTGCGAAGGGAAGTTGGTGACCTTCTCAACCCTTGATGGAGAAAGAGTAACCTTTAAGGGAAGTGGCCACCAAGTGACCATTCCAACTATATCTGCTATGCAAGCATTCAAGATGCTGAGGAAAGGATACCAAGGTTATCTGCGTGCAATTGAGGCCACAGAACCAAAAGCCTGTGACCTGAATGAGATTCCAACAGCAAGGGAGTTCCCACAGGTATTTCAAGAAGTACCAGGGCTACTGCCCGAACGAGAAATCGAGTTTACCATTGAACTTGTACCTGGAACTACCCCAATATCCAAGGCACCTTATCGAATGGCACCTGCTGAATTAATAAAATTGAAAACTTAGTTGTAGGAGTTACTAGACAAGGGGTTAATTCAGCCTAGTGTTTCACCCTGGGGAGCACCTGTGCTCTTTGTGAAAAAGAAAGATGGAAGTTTGAGGTTATATATCTACTATCGAGAGCTAAACAAGGTGACAGTTAAGAATAAATACCCACTTCCTTGAATTGACGACTTGTTTGATCAGTTGGCTAGTGCTTCGGTGTTCTCAAAAGTTGATTTGAGATTGGCGTACCATCAATTGAAGATCAGGAAGGAAGATGTGCCAAAAACTGCCTTTCGCACTCGATATGGGCATTATGAGTTCTTAGCATTGCCATATGGATTAACAAATGCTCCTGCTTTCTTCATAGACTTAACAAACAGGGTCGTTAGGCCCTTCCTCAACAAATTCATGGTGGTATTCATTGATGATATCTTAGTGTACTCCAAGACTAGGGAAGAACTTGCAAACCCCTTACGAATGGTGTTGAAAACCCTGGAAGAGCACAAGCTATATGCGAAGCTTAAAAAGTGCGAGTTTTCCCTTTAAGCGAATTTTGCCTAGAAAAGGTGTAATTTCTGGGACAGATAGTGACCAAAGATGGCATATCGGTGGAGCCGCCAAAGGTAGAGGTAATTATAAACTGGCCAAGACCCACAAATATCTTCGAAGTGCGAAGCTTCTTTGGTATGCCTGGCTACTATCAAAGGTTTATGGATGGATTTTCTAAACTAGCCTTGCCTATCATAAAATTACTTCAGAGGACCAATAAATTTAAATGGACCACGGAGTGCGACGATAGCTTTTAGGAACTAAAGAAACGATTGGTATCTACCCCAACACTAGCAATACCTGAGGGTAATGAAGGGTTTGTAATCTACAGTGATGCATCCAAGAAGGGACTGGGATGTGTAGTAATGCAAAAAGGCAGAGTTATCACTTATGCCTCTTGCTAATTGAAGCCTTACGAAGAAAATTATCCAACGCACAAGCTAGAATTAGCCACGGTTATGTTTGCCCTGAAAATCTGGAGACATTAGCTTTACGGAGTAAGGTGTGAGGTATATACTGATCATAAGAGCCTAAAGTATATTTTTACTCAGAAAGAGTTGAATATGAGGCAAAGAAGATGGTTAGAGCTCTTGAAAGATTACGATATGGAGGTCAAATATCACCCCGGTAAGGTAAACATGGTGGCTGCCGCATTGAGTAGAAAATCTACTGTATCTATAGCCTGCTTACTTACGCAAGAAAAGAGACTCCTGAAAGAGCTCGACCTACTACAAATAGAGGTAGCCCTACCAGGGAATCAAAGCTACTTAACAGTACTTCAAATCTCTTCGCCATTGGTTGAATAAATCAAGCAACAGTAGAAGGATGACCCTGAACTTATGAAGACAAGGAAGGGTGTGGAAGAAGGAAAGAATAAGGAATTTTCCATCCAAAATGAAGTACTTTGGCATGGGAATAGACTCTGTGTACCAAACATAATAGCTCTTAAAAAGGAGTTGTTAAAAGAAACGCATAATTCCACACTTGCTACTCACCCTGGAGGTACGAAGATGTACCATGACTTGAAAACCCATTATTGGTGGAATGGGATGAAAAGGGACATTGCAGACTACGTAGCTCAATGTCTTACGTGCCAAAGGGTGAAAACCGAGCATCCGGAACCTGGAGGACTACTACAACCCTTGCCAATCCCGATGTGGAAATGGGAACATATTACTAAGGATTTTATGATTAGAATGCCAAAAACCATCAAACAGCATCACAGTGTTTGGGTTGTAGTTGATAGGCTGACGAAATCTGCACATTTCTTAGCCATTAAGGCCACTTTCACCTCTGAGCAGTTTGCTAATTTGTACATTAAAGAGATGGTTAGATTACATGATGTGACACTTAGTATTGTGTCAGATCATGAAACCAAATTCATATCTCGCTTCTGGCATGGTTTTTAAAGAGTAATGGGCACAGAACTGCGTTTAAGTACAACCTTCCTCCCTCAGACGTATGGGCAATCAGAAAGAACCATTCAAACCCAGGAGCACATGTTAAGAGCCTGTACACTCGATTATGCTGGAACTTGGGATCATAATCTACCTTTGGTCAAGTTTACGTACAATAATAGTTACCACGCCAGCATAAGCATGGTTCCTTTCGAGGCATTATATGGTAAACATTGCAGAACTCTTATTTGTTGGAATGAAGTAGGAGAAAGAGAACCCTCCAAGGTAGAGTTAATCGATCGGACGAATGAAATAATCAAGACAATCCGCAAGAGGCTGCAAGTTGCCCAAAGTAGGCAAAAGAGCTATGCGGATGTTAGAAGAAAGCCACTAGAGTTTGAAGTTGGAGACTATGTATCTCTGAAAGTATCCCTGCTCAAGGGAAGCATAAGATTTGGACAAAAAGGAAAACTGAGTCCGAGGTTCATTGGACCGTTTGAAATTCTGCAGAAAGTGCGATCGGTTGCGTACCGACCGGCCTCGCCGCCCTCACTGCAAGGCACTCACGACGCATTTCATGTATCTAGTCATTGGAAATATGTTCCAGATCCGGATCATGTCATCCGATAGAAACCCTTGTAGGTTAAAGAAAATCTCACTTATGTAGAAGAACCCGTACGAATCTTGGAGAGAACGGAGAAGAAGCTTAGAAACAGGAGCATCCCATGTGTTAAAGTGCTATAGAAACACCAGAAGGTGGCAGAAGGAACCTCGGAGTTAGAAAGCGAAATGCGTGAAAAATACCCAGCATTATTTCCATCAGGGAAGCAAATTTCGAGGACGAAATTCTTTTAAGGAGAGAGAGTGTAAGAGCCGCGCTTTCTTCTATTGACGACTGACTGGTTCAGTTGCTAAGTTTGTCAAGCTGCGTTTTAATTATTTTTATCAAGGATATTATGTCCTTACTAAGTGTGTGAGTAACAATAAATTTTTCTAAAACAAAACATCATTATTCTATTATTACTGTTATTATCTTTAGTCATTTAGAATGTTTCATTTTTTTTTTATAGAATCGTTTCAAACTCTTGCCTTCAAAATCATTAATTGTTGATTTTAGCTGACTTCCGAAGTTTAATTAAAATGCTAGTTGTAGGACTTTTCAACTCAAGTTTAGTCTAATCGCTAACGAGTTTGGGTCTAGAACCTAGCTGTATTGTGTTAATTGTGCAACAAAAAAAAAGAAAAGGAAAATTAGTAAAAAGGGGGCTAATTCAAGTCTCAGGCACCCGAACCCCCGACCCTCCTCTCTCTCTCTCTACACTCGCCACTCTCTCTCTCTCATAGGCAACCATCGGCCGCCGTCTGGCGTCACCGTCGTTTGCTATGCATCGCCGGCAAGAGAAGGAGACCACCGGTCCCCCACCCACTCGTCACCGGCCATCGACCACCACCATTCTCCATTCCCCACTTCTCACGGCCGAATTATCCTAAGAAAACCACGCTTCGTCTGCCCCAATTTCACCACCCACGTGCCGGAATCCGGCCACCCACACTATCATCGACCTCCTTTATAAATTTGGGTGCCGAATTCAGCCCTAAATCAGCCACAACGCCATCAAGTCAAAAGCCAGGGTTTGGGTTTTGCAAGCACACATTTGGGGTTTCGAGTTCAGTGAGTTAGGGCGTGCGTTTGCTGCAACTTGAGTGGAAAATTAGGGTAATTCAAGTAAGTGTTCTTCCCCTCCAAACTTATTGTTGCATTCGAAAACGTTTCAGCCTAAACGATGATGTATGTCTGCTTAAGTTCAGTTAATTTCACGGAATTTGTAATCAGAAACTGCGCATGATAAGTTAAATGGAGTACACGCCTGGAAATTAGCCTCGAAATGAATTATGCATATTTAGAATCGATTCAAGTGTATTCAGTTAATACATGCCTGAAAATTGGCTTCGAGATGAGTTATGCCTGTTTAGAATTCAGTCAAGTGTATTCAGTTAACATATGCCTGAAAATTAGCTTCAAAATAAGTTATGTATGTTTAGAATCGATTCGAGTATACCCAATTAATACATGCCTGAAAAATTGACTTAAATCGTAACTTCGATGTAATAAACGTACACTTTGAATCATATTATGCTTAAGTCGCTTAATTAGGTTCCAATAGTGACTTCGATGTAATAAACGAACGTCTTGAATCGTATTATGCTTAAGTGGCTTAATTAGACCTGAATAGTGATTTTGATGAAAGAAACTAACGTCTTGAATCGCATTATGCTTAAGTGGCTTAATTGGTCTTGAATTATGACTTCAATGTAATAAACGAACGCCTTGAATCATATAATGCTTAAGTGGCTTAATTAGACTTGAATAGTGACTTTGATGTAATAAACGAACATCTTGAATCGCATTATGCTTAAGTGGCCTAATTAGACTTGAATAGTAGCTTTGATGTAATAAATGAATTCCTTGAATCGTATTATGCTTAAATGGCTTAATTAGGCTTGAAATGTAACCTCGAAACAATGAATCGACGCTTCGAATCGATGCTTGTCGATTTAGTTGAATTATGCTTGTCAAGTGGCTTGCAAACAACATTCGAATGACGAAATGCGCATGTTTACCCCTCAACTGCAATACATGAATTTAATCGTGTTTAATGCTTAGTTAGTTTAACTCAGCTTACTAAGCATTCGTTTCATGTTAATGTCGTATATATATATATATATATATATATATATATATATATATGGTTATAACCATTGGCTGCAGCGCACTGCTTATTGTTATTTGTTTGTTCAGTAAGTTCAGCATTGGTAAGTTATGTAAGTTTACATATCGCTTTACAGTATATCATAATGATTAGAATACTAGATTTTGGAATTGAAACCAAGTTGGTAGTTAGACGGTTTGAGGTAGAATTATGAGTGGTTCGAGGTCCTACGGTCGGTTGCCGTGTAAGGAGGGCGTCTGGGTTATGATTACCGCAATCGTGTGGATTGCAAGACCGTGCATGGCTCATTGTGTTGAAATGATTGTGAAGTGCTTGAATGTGTTATATGTAAATCCCTCCCTATTTATTTTGTTAACATGCATTATGCGTGTGAAGGTGTTGTTTTGCAAAAGGATGTTTCTCGTATTTTAAAACAATAGTAGCCATCACTATTAGCAATCAATGGCCTATTTTACCCATATGAACTTCGTTTTGGGAGTGAACTCCCTTGAACGGGGGAATCCCTAAAGAATTTGAATAAAAAAAGAGTGCGATGTGTGAAAAAGAATTTCGCTGTGACAGGCAGCAAAATTATTAGCCGTTATGGCCTCTACGCTTTACATTGGCCAAGATAATGTGCTTCGGGCAATATGATATGAACGATGTTAGACTAGGAGATAAGTCCTGGTACTAGGAAACCCTAGAAGACCCTGACGAGGGTAATGGTCCGATATGTTATATGTAGCCGTCCCGGGAGTAAGAGCTTAGTGTGAGCGTTAGGTCTCACTATGGGGTTGAGAATAGATCGCGCCCAATCAGCACTCTATAATGATCTTATGGCAGAAGTATTTTCCTATTAAGCCAAGAAGAGTAGCTGGCTTTTGCTATTTTAAGTGTTTCGAAAAGAAAGAAAGTTTTCACGGGCTATAAAAGGCCACATAAAATGAAATGTGAAACGCTTATAAGGGTCGTTGTATAACTGATACGAAAGAAATCTCTTTTAAAGAACATGAACCTCAAGAGGTTAAGAAATGTGTTTTCAAGGAAAGAAAGAAAGTTTTCTATCAATGCTTGATGAAATGATTCCTAAGCATAGTTGAATGTGGGTTCAAGTAGCATGTGGCCTCATCCTTATAATACATTAAACATGTCTGATTAAAAATGCATGAATTGAGTAAACGGAGAAAAAAGGGGGCTTCTAGCATGTTAAAACTTCTATGAATGAATTCATTTCTCCTAAATGAATGAATATTTAACATGTGAATAGCCTATGAGTGTGTCACATAGCCTAATATGATGATTAGTAATACATAAATGCTTGATACGTGGTTGGTTTGAGTAGTATTGTCTGTAAATAGTTTTGTTTTAAGGAGTGGAGGAACACTCATTGAGCATGTGGTGGCTCACCCTATTTCCTTTCCCCCTTTTTCCCCAAGTGATGATTGAAAGACCATGTCTGCTACCTGACATAAGACTACCAGCCGTTTCTGGAAGTGTTCCTGTACAGCTATGTTTTGTAAAGCTGCCTGATTTCTTGTTTTGGTTAAAGACATGTATGAAGCAAGCATGTAGTGGCTCTGGCAGTGTTTAAACCTATGTAAATTATTTGAACAAGTATTTATAAAGGCATAAGCCTCAAACCCCGAGTGTGTGATTCGTGGGGGAAACTTCTAGTTTGTTCTTAATATTGTTATAATGTCACAGGTACCCTTTAAGTTTGCAATGCAAATTTTATAAACGTTGCAATTATAGGCGGAACACTTGCAGTTTTGTTCTAGAAATTTCCTAACTAACCTAGAGTTAGGTTGAATCTTTAAGAAAGTCTTTAGTTACGACAGGCTTAGGGGTCTCCCTTGGGGGATCCTGGCAGAGTGACATCTCTCGTGGGTAGAGGGGTGCTATATTACGTGGTATCGAAGCCATAGGTTTACATATGCACCTAGATGTGACGTCAGGAGATTCTGTGTGTGAAATATGTGCTTTAAAGTGCCTGCAAGAGCCTACTATGCGCTTGCATTGCATACTTGTGTGCACGAACTAGAAATACAGCTCAGGACTCCCATACAAATACGTGCTTGCTAGTTTTATTCCTAACCCAGTGTGGTGATGTAGGATGGTGTTTAAAATCGTCGATTTTGAGTAACTTCCATTTTGGCTGGCTGCGTGGAATGCAGTCATCTTCTGGGAAGCTGTGGTTAGGAGCAACTAGTGGGGACCCTTGCAGGTCACTCAAAACCATTGGACTAATAAGTTCATCCGATAAATGCCTCACACGGGAAGATGGAGTGAAGTCACCTCTGTCCTCCGTCAATTTCATGTACACATGGGGGCGTACATCCCGTTCACCTTCAGAGGATTAGTACACTTCCTGATATCGACAGAAGGACAGGTGGATTCTTTAGGAGATACCCCCTTAGAGAGGAGCAATGTCGCCATTCAACTGGTCAATATGGCTTTAATTGCTCCCGCTGCTGTACAACATCTACCAACCACAATAGTTGAAAGAAATCAAATTACAAATGAGGCTTCTGTTCACGAAAAACCCTCAGGCAAAGCGATACAAACGAGTAGCCACTATGTGGCTACGCTGGATAGATTCCTTTGGGGTCAATATCCCCATGGCTGGTAGGCCACGATGCTGAGAATAAGGGAGCTGGTGGATGGAGCGCCCGATGTGGAATACTCCCCAACTTTCGTATTGTGGGACCTACTAGCCACAGTTAAGTCCGAAGGCTCGAATGAGCCAGGGGTAGGTGACCCTCCTAAGGAAGATTCCTCAAATGATGGTTAGAGTCGTATGCAACCCAAAGTTTGCTAATGTATGCATTGTATCTAAATAAGCCTTAGTTAGTGAACCCTCATGGTTTCTTTCCTTCCTAAGGCATTAGTATGTCGGAAGCTCCTAGATGACTTCCAAGCTAAGTGTACCCTTGAAATGAATGAATGAGTAGGGGTATACCCCCATGTTTCGTAAAATGTGAATGCGTGTTTTTAGTAAGGAAAAAGAAGTGTTTATGCGGCCGGAATAGGATCGCACCAATACTTAAAAGCTATGAATTCTATCTAATATTGTACTATGCTTTTAAATGTCTTTAACAAATCTATTTTCATGTATAAAACTAAACAACTTTACATAAACAGTTGTGAAGCCAATGCCTCCTCGAAGGGAACCGGTGGCAGAGCCAACCGCCATAGACATGATCTGCCAGTTCAAGAAGCTGAAACCACCAAAGTTTAGTGGTGGGACAAACCTCTTGGCATATGAAGAATGGTTAAGAAGAATGGAGAATTTATTTGAAGTGATGGACTGTCCTGGAGGCTCTAAAGTGCGTCTGGCAACCCACTAATTTGAAAAAGAGGCTGAATTCTGGTGGGGGACTGTTAAACCCCGAGCTGGTGAACTATTTTTAACTTGGGAACAGCTGAAGACTATGATGGATGCCCAATATTATCCTCGGGACATGAAAAGGCTAAGGAACAAGAATTTTTACACCTGAAACAGGGGCAAATGAGCGTGATGGAATACACGGCAAAGTTCAATGAGATTAGTCGCTTTGCACCAAACCAGGTCGCCACCGAGGAGATGAAAATGGATCATTTTGAGCAAGGCCTGAAAGGACTAATTAAACGAATGATAGCTGGGTATGTCTTTGCTAGTTTCCAGGAGATGTATCAAAGAGCAGTTAAAATAGTCCGAGTTATAGAAGAGATTGAGGCTAAGAGTTGGCTTATGGGCTTAGCCAAAAAAAAATTTGGCCCAGGAGGATCCAGCGCCCAGGGGAACAGTAAATACAGGAACTTTAACAGCCGGGGCAAAGGAAAACAAGTCATGCCGAGGAAAGAGATGGAACCCTGCAACCAGTGTGGCCGTATACATTTGGGTCGGTGTAGATATGGTACACAAGAATGCTATGGTTGTGGTACTACAGACCACAAGATAGCAAACTGCCCAAGAAAGCATGGAATCGACAAAGAAACACACAAGGTTCAGGCATGGGAGCTAATCCAATCTCGCAAAGAGGCCGCCCTCCTACGAATGCAACTTAGGGGGGCAACCAAAGGGGAAAAAGGCCACAAGCAAGTGGCTGAGTGTTTTCTCTAGAAGGTGAAGAGGCAAAGAACCCCATTGTCACTGTATCAGGTACCCTCCTTATCAATCATCCTTATGCTCATATTTTATTTGATTCAGCTGCGACACATTCTTTTGTGAATCCTATTTTTGCAAAGAAGCTCGCCAGCAAGCCTGACGAGATGGTGTGCAACTACATGTAACCACTCCCTTAGGCTCTACCTACTACACTGATGTTATTTTCAGAAACTACGCTATTCAATTAGAAGGGAGAGCCCTCCCTGTAAATCTAATACAGCTAGATATACAAGGTTGGGATATTATTTTAGGGATGGACTGGTTAACTAAGTATAAGGTGACCACTGATTGCGAAGGGAAGTTGGTGACCTTCTCGACCCCTGATGGAGAAAGAGTAACCTTTACGGGAAGTAGCCACCAAGTGACCATTCTAACTTTATTTGCTATGCAAGCATTCAAGATGCGCAGGAAAGGATGTCAGGGTTATCTGTGTGCAATTGAGGGCACAGAACCAAAAGACCTAGACCTAAACGAGATTCTAATAATAAGGGAGTTCCCACAAGTATTTCAAGAAGTATCGGGGCTACCACCTAACCGAGAAATCGAGTTTACCATTGAACTTGTGCTTGGAACTGCTGTAATATCCATGGCACTTTATCGAATGGCACCTGCTGAATTGACGGAATTGAAAACTCAGTTGCAGGAGTTACTAAACAAGGGGTTAATTCAGCTGAGGGTTTCACCCTGGGAGCACCACTGCACTTTGTTAAAAAGAAAGATGGAAGTTCGAGGTTATGTGTTGACTCTCGAGAGTTAAACAAGGTGACAGTTAAGAATAAATACCCACTTCCTCGAACTGATGACTTGCTTGATCAGTTAGCCAGTGCTTCGATGTTCTCAAAAGTTGATTTGAGATCGGGGTACCATCAATTGAAGATCAAGAAGAGAGATGTGCCTCAAACCACCATTTGCACTTGATATGAGCATTATGAGTTCTTGGTATTGCCATTTGGATTAACAAATGCTCCTGCTTTCTTTATGAACTTAATGAATATGGTCTTTGGGCCTTTCCTCGATAAATTCGCAGTAGTATTCATCAATGATATCTTGTTGTACTCCAAGACCAGGGAAAAACATGCAAATCATTTATGAATGGTGTTGAAAACCCTGGAAGAGCACAAGCTATTTGCCAAGTTTAAAAAGTGCGACTTTTGGTTAGAAAAGCTATAATTTCTGGGACATATAGTGACCAAAGATGGCATCTCGTTGGGCCTGGCAAAGGTGGAGGCTATTGTAAGTTAAGCAAGACCCACAAATGTCTCCGAAGTGCGAAGCTTCTTAGGTATGGCTGGCAACTGTCGAAGGTTTACAGAAGGATTTTCTAAACTAGCCTTACCTATCACCAAATTACTTCGGAGGACCAATAAATTTGAATGGAGCACGGAGTGGGAAGATAGCTTTTAGAAACTAATGAAACGATTGGTATCTGCCCCAATACTAGCAATACCTGAGGGCAATGAAGGGTTTGTAATCTACAGTGATGCGTCCAAGAAGGGACTGGGATGTGTTAATGCAAAGGCGCAGAGTTATCGCTTATGCCTCTCGCCAATTGAAGCCTTACGAAGAAAATTATCCAACACATGACCTAAAATTTGCCGTGGTTGTGTTTGCCCTGTAAGTCCTCTATGGAGTAAGGTGTGAGGTATATACTGATCATAAGAGCCTAAAGTATATTTCTACTTAGAAAGAGTTGATTATGAGGCAAAGAAGATGGCTAGAGCTCCTGAAAGATTATAATATGGAGGTCAAATATCACCCCGGTAAGGCAAATGTGGTGGCTGACGCGCTGATTAGAAAATCTACTTGATCTATGGCCTGGCTACTTATGCAAGAAAAGAGACTCCTGAAAGAGCTCGACGTGCTACAAATAGAGGTAGTCCTACTAGGGAATCAAAGCTACTTAGCAGCGCTTCAAATCTCTTTGTCATTGGTTGAATAGATCAAGTAATAGCAGAAGGATAACCCTGAACTTGTGAAGATGAGGAAGGGTGTGGAAGTAGAAAGAATAAGGAATTGTCAATCCAAAATGAAGTACTTTGGCATGGAAATAGACTCTGTGTACCAAATATAACAGCTCTCAAAAAGGAGTTGTTAAAAGAAGCGCACAATTCCACACTTGCTACTCACCCTGGAAGTATGAAGATGTACAATGACTTGAAAACCCATTATTGGTGGAATGGGATGAAAAGGGACATCGTGGACTACGTAGCTCGATGTTTGACGTGCCAAAGGGTGAAAACCGAGCATCAGAAACCTGGAGGACTACTACAACCCATGCCAATCCCGGTATGGAAATGGGAACACATTACCATGGATTTTATGATTAGAATGCTAAAAACCATCAAACTGCATGACACTGTTTGGGTTATAGTTGACAAGCTGACCAAGACCGCACATTTCTTACCCATTAAGGCTGCTTTCACCTCTGAGCAGTTGGCTAATTTGTACATTAAGGAGATAGTTAGATTGCTTGATGTGCCCCTCAGTATTGTGCCAGATCGTGATACCAAATTCATATCTCGCTTCTGGCATGGTTTTCAAAGAGCCATGGGCACAGAACTGCATTTAAGTGCGGCCTTCGACCCTCAGATAGATGGGCAATCAGAAAGAACCATTGAAACCCAGGAGGACATGTTGAGAGCCTGTGCACTCAATTACGCTGGAACTTGGGATCATAACCTACCTCTGGTCGAGTTTGTGTACAATAATAGTTACCACGCTAGCATAGGCATGGCTCCTTTCGAGGCATTATATGGTAGATGTCGCAGAACTCCTATTTGTTGGAATGAAGTAGGCGAAAGAGATCCCTCCAAGGTAGAGTTAATCGATCGGACGAACAAAATAATCAAGACAATCCGCAAGAGGCTGCGAGTTGCCCAGAGCAGGCAAAAGAGCTACGCGGATGTTGGAAGAAAGCCACTGGAGTTTGAAGCTAGAGACCATGTATTTCTAAAAGTATCCCCGCTTAAGGGAAGCATAAGATTTGGGCAAAAAGGAAAACTGAGCCCAAGGTTCATTGGACCGTTTGCGATTCTGTAGAAAGTGGGATCGGTTGCGTACCGACTGGCCTTACCACCCTCACTACAAGGCATTCACGACGTATTTCATATATCCAGTACTCGGAAATATGTTCCAAGTCCAGATCATGTCGTCCGATACGAACCCTTGCAGGTTAAAGAAAATCCCACTTATGCAGAAGAACCCGTACGAATCTTGGAGAGAACGGAGAAGAAGCTTAGAAACAGGAGCATCCCATATGTTAAAGTGCTATGGAAACACCACAAGGTGGCAGAAGCATCCTCGAAGCCAGAAAGCGAAATGCGCGAAAAATACCCAGCATTATTTCCATCAGGTAAGCTAATTTCGAGGACGATATTCTTTTAAGGAGGGGAGAGTGTAAGAGTCACGCTTTCTTCTATTGACGACTGACTGGTTCAGTTGCTAAGTTTGTCAAGCTGCATTTTAATTATTTTTATCAAGGATATTATGTCCTTACTCTGTGTGTGTAACAATAAATTTTACTAAAATGAAACATCGTTATTTTATTATTACTTTTATTATCGTTAGTCGTTTAGAATGTTTTATTTTTTTTTTTAAAGAATCGCTTCAAACTCTTGCCTTCAAAATCATTAATCATTGATTTTAGTCGATTTTTGAAGTTTAATTAAAATGCTAGTTGTAGGGCATTTTAACTCGAGTTTAGTCTAATCACTAACGAGTTTGGGACTAGAACCTAGCTGTATTGTGTTAATTGAGAAACAAAAAAAAAAAAGAAAAAGGGGGGGCTAATTCAGGTCACAGGCACCCGAACCCCCAACGCTCCTCTCTCTCTCTACACTCGCCACTCTCTCTCTCTCTCGCAGGCAACCACCGGCCGCGGTCCGCCATGCGCCGCCGGCGAGAGAAGGAGACCACCGGTCCCCTACCCACTCGTCACCGGTCGTCGACCACCACCATTCTCCATTCCCACTTCTCACGGCCGAATTAACCCAGAAAAACCACGTGTCATCCCCTTCAATTTCACCACCCACGTGCCGAAATCCAGCCACCATACCACGATCGACCTCCTCTATAAATTTGGGGGCCGAATTCAGCCCTAAATCAGCCACAATGCCATCAAGTCAAAAGCTAGGGTTTGGGTTTTTCAAGCACACTGTTGGGGTTTCACGTTCAATGAGTTAAGGCATCTATTTGCTGCTACTTGAGTGGAAAATTAGGCTAATTCAAGTATGTGTTCTTCCCCTCCTAGCTTATTATTATGTTCGAAAACGTTTTAGCCTAAACGATGATGCATGTCAGCTTAGGTTCAGTTAATTTCACAGAATCTGTAACGAGAAACTATGCATGATAAGTTAGATGGAGTACACGCTTGAAAATTAGCTCCAAAATGAATTATGCATGTTTAGAATCGATCCAAGTGTATTCAGTTAATGCGTGCCTGAAAATTAGCTTCCAAATAAGTTACGCATGTTTAGAATCGATTCAAGTGTATTCAGTTAATACATGTCTGAAAATTAGCTTCGAAATGAGTTATGCATGTTTAGAATCGATTCAAGTGTATTCAGTTAATACATGCTTGAAAATTAGCTTCGAAATGAGTTATGCATATTTAGAATCGATTCGAGTATACCCAGTTAATACATGCCTAAAAATTTGACCTGAATTGTGACTCGATGTAATAAACAAACGCCTTGAATCGTATTGTGCTTAAGTGCCTTAATTAGGTTCGAATAGTGACTTCGATGTAATAAACGAATGCCTTGAATCGTATTATGCTTAAGTGGCTTAATTAGACTTGAATAGTGACTTTGATGTAATAAACAAACGTCTTGAATCGTATTATGCTTAAGTGGCTTAATTGGACTTGAATTGTGACTTCGATGCAATAAACGAACATCTTGAATCGTATTATGCTTAAGTGGCTTAATTAGACTTAAATTGTGATTTCGATGTAATAAACGAACGTCTTGAATCGTATTATGCTTAAGTGGCTTAATCAGACTTAAATAATGACTTCGATGCACTAAACGAACGTCTTGAGTCGTATTATGCTTAAATGGCTTAATTAGACTTGAATAGTAACTTCGATATAATAAACGAATGCCTTAAATCGTATTATGCTTAAATGGCTTAATTAGGCTTGAAATGTAACCTCGAAACAGTAAATGGACGCCTCGAGTCGATACTTGTCTATTTAGTTAAATTATGCTTGTGAAGTTGCTTGGAAACAACATTCGAATGATGAAATGAGCATGTTTGCCCTTCAGCTGCAATACATGAATGTAATCGTGCTTCATGCTTAGTTAGTTTAACTCGGTTTACTAAGCGTTCGTTTCAAGTTAATGTCGTTTGAATATATATATATATATATATATATATATATATATATATATATATACATATATATATATTATATATATATATATATATATATATATATATATATATATATATATATATAAGCATGCATGGTTATAACCGTTGGCTGTAGCACACTACTTATTGTTATTTGTTTATTCAGTAAGTTAAGCATTAGTAAGTTATGAAAGTTTACATATCGCTTCATAGTATATCATAATGATTAGAATACTAGATTGTGAAATTGAAACCAAGATGGTGGTTGGACGGTTTGAGATAGAACTATGAGTTGTTCGATGTCCTATGGTCGGTTGTTATGTGCGGAGGGAGTCTGCGTTGTGATTACCGCAATCGTGTGGATTGCGAGGACGTGCATGGCTCATTGTGTTGAAATGATTATGAAGTGCTCGAATGTGTTATATACAAATCCCTGCCCATTTATTTTATTAAGATGCATTATGCGTATGAAGGTGTTGCTTTAAAAAAGGATGTTTCTCGTGTTTCAAAACAATAGTAGCCATGACTATCAGCAATTAATGGCCTATTTTAGCCATACGAACTTCATTTTCGGATTGAACTCACTTGAATGGAGGAGTCCCTAAAGAATCTGAATAAAAAGAAAGTGCGGTGTATGAAAAAGGTTTCGCTGTGAGAGGCAGCAAAATTATTAGCCGTTATGGCCATACGCTTTAAATTGGCTAGGATAATGTGCTTCAGACAATATGATATGAATGATGTTAGCCTAGGGGATAAGTTCCAGTACTAGGAAACCCTAGAAGACCTTGACGAGGGTAATGGCCCGATATGTTATATGTAGCTGTCCCGGGAGTGAGAGCTTAGCGTGAGCATTAGGTCTCAGTATGTGTTTGAGAATAGATCTTGCCTAATCAGCACCCTGTAATGATCTTATGGCAGAAGTATTTTCCTACTAAGCCAAGAAAGTAGTTGGCTTTTGCCATTTTAAGTGTTTCGAAAAGAAACAAAGTTTTCATGGGCCGTAAGAGGCCATATGAAATGAAATGTGAAAAGCTTATAAGGGTCGTTGTATGATCGATACGAAAGAAATCTCTGTTAAAGAACGTGAACCTCAAGAGCTTAAGAAAAGTGTTTTCAAGGAAAGAAAGAAAGTTTTCTATGAATGCTTGATGAAATGATTCCTAAGAATAGTTGAATGTGGATTCAAGTAGCATGTGGCCTCATCCTTATAATACATTAAACATGTATGATTAAAAATGCATGAATTGAGTAAACGAAAAAAAAGGGGGGCTTCTAGCATGTTAAAAGTTCTATAAATGAAAGCATTTCTCCTAAATGAATGAATGTTTGACAAGTGAATAGCCTACAAGTGTGTCACGTAGCCTAATATGATGATTAGTAATATATAAATGCTTGATACATTGTTAGTATAAGTAGTATTGTCTGTAAATGGTTTTGTTTTAAGGAGTAGAGGAACACTCGTTGAGCATGTGGTGGCTCACTCAAATTTTTTTCCCCCTTTTTCCTCAGGTGATGAATGAAAGACCATGTCTGCTACCTGACATAAGACTACCAGTCGTTTATGGAAGGGTTCCTGTGAAGCTGTGTCTTGTAAAGCTGCCTGATTTCTTATTTTGGTTAATGACGTGTACAAAGCAAGCATGTAGTGGCTCTGGCAGCGTTTAAACCTATGTAAATTATTTGAACATGTATTTGCAAAGGCGTAAGCCTCAACCCCCAAGTGCGTGACTCGTAGGGGAAACTTGTAGTTTATTTTGAATATTGTCGTAATGTCATAGGTACCCCTTAAGTTCGCAATGCAAATTTTACAAATGTTGCAGTTATAGGCAGAACTCTTGCGCTTTTGTTCTTGAAATTCCCCAATAAACCTAGAGTTAAGTTGCATCTTTAAGAAAGTCTTTAGTTACGACAGCCTTAGGGGTCTCCCTTGGGGGATCCTGGTGGAGTGACATCTGTCGGGGGTAAAGGGGTGTTACATTGGGTGGTATCAGAGCGATAGGTTTGCATATGCATCCAGATGTGATGTTAGGAGATTCTGTGTGTGAAATATGTGCTTTAAAGTGCCTACATGAGCCTACTATGTGCTTGCATTGCACACTTGCGTGCAAGAACTAGAAATACAGCTCAGGATTCCCATACAAATACGTACTTGCTAGTTTTATTCCTAACCCAGTGTGGTGATGTAGGATGGTGTTTAAAATCGTCGAGTTTGAGCACCTTCTATTTTGGCTGGCTGCACAGAACGCAGTCATCTTCTGGGAAGCTGTGGTTAGGAGCAACCAGTGGGGACCCCTATAGGTCACTCAAAACCATTGGACCTATAAGTTGATCCGAGAAATGCCTTACACATGAAGATGGAGTGAAGTCACCTCCGTCCTCTGTCAATCTCAAGTACACATAGGGGCATACATCCCATTCACCTTCAGAGGATTAGTAGACTTCCTAATATTGGTAGAAGGACAGGTGGATTCTTTAAGAGATAACCCCTTAGAGAGGAGCAATGTCGCCATTCAATTGGTCAATACGACTTTAATTGCTCCCCCTGGTCTACAACATCTACCAACCACAATAGTTGAAAGAAATCAAATTGAACATCACCAAATGAGGCTTCTGTTCATGGAGAACCCTCAGGCGAAGCGATACAAGCGAGTAGCCATAATATAGGTACGCTGAATAGATTCCTTCGGTGTACAATATCCCCGCGGCTAGCAAGCCACGATGTTGAGAATGAGGGAGCTGGAGGATGGAGCGCCCGATGTGGAATGCTCTCCAACTTTCATACTGTGGGACCTACTAGCCCCAGTTGAGTCCAAAGGCTCGAATGAGCTAGGGGTAGGTAGCCCTTCTGTTCCTCGAATGATGATTAGAGTCGTGTGCAACCCAAAGTTTGCTAATGTATGCATTGTATCTAAATAAGTCATAGCTAATGTACCCTCCTGGTTTCTTTCCTTCCTAAGGCATTAGTATGTCGGAAGCTTGTAGATGACTTCCAAGCTAAGTGTACCCTCGAAATGAATGAATGAGTAGGGGTATTACCCCCTATGTTTCGTAAAATGTGAATACGTGTTTTTAGTAAGGAAAAAGAAGTGTTTGTGCAGCCGGAATAGGATCGCACTAATACTTAAAAGCTATGAATTCTATCTAATATTGTACTATGCTTTTAAATGCCTTTGACAAATGTATTTTCATGCATAAAACTAAGTAACTCTGCATAAACAGCTGTAAAGCCAATGCCTCTTTGATGGGAACTCGTGGCGGAGCCAACCGCCTTGGAAATGATCTGCCAGTTCAACAAGCTGAAACCACCAAAGTTTAGTGGTGGGACAGACCTTCAGGTGTATGAACAACGGTTAAGAAGAATAGAGAATTTATTTGAAGTGATGGACTATCTCGGAGGCTCTAAAGTGTGCCTGGCAACCCACCAGTTTGAAAAAATGGCTGAATTCTAGTGTGGGACTGTCAAACCCCGAGCTAGTGAACTAGCTTTAACTGGGGAACAGCTGAAGACTATGATGGATGCCCAATATTATTCTCGGGACATGAAAAGGGCTAAGGAACAAGAATTTTTGCGCCTGAAACAGGGGCAAATGAGTGTGATGGAATTTGCGGCGAAGTTTAATGAGCTTAGTCACTTTGCCCCAAACCAGGTCGCCACCGAGGAGATGAAAACGGATCATTTTGAGCAAGGCCTGAAAGGACCAATTAAACGAATGATAGCTAGGCATGTCTTCACTAGTTTCCACTAGATGTATCAAAGAGCAGTTAAAATAGCCCAGGTCATAGAAGAGAGAGAGGCTGAGAGTCGGCTAATGGGCTTAGCCAAAAGGGAATTTGGCTTAGGAGGATCCAGCGCCCAAGCGAACAACAAATCTAGGAACCTCCACAGCCGGGGCAAAGGAAAACAAGTCATGCTGAGGCAAGAGATGGAACCCTGCAACCAGTGTGGGCGTATACATTCTGGTCAGTGTAGATGTGGTACACAACAATGCGATGGGTGTGGTGCTATAGACCACAAGATTGCAAACTGCCCCAAGAAGGCGTGAAATCGACAAAGAAATGCACAAGGTTCAGGCATGGGAGCTAATCCAGTCTCGCAAAGAGGTCGCCCTCGTACGAATGCAACTTCCAGAGGCAATCGAGGGGGAAAAAGGCCGCAAGCAGGTGGCTGAGTGTTTTCTGTAGAAGGTGAAGATTTAGAGAACCCCACTGTCACTGTATCAGGTACCCTCTTTATCAATCATCTTTATGCTCATGTTTTATTTGATTCGGGTGCGATGTATTCTTCTGTGAATCCTGTTTTTATAAAGAAGCTCGCCAGCAAGCCTGATGAGATGGATGTGCAACTCCCTTAGGCTCTACCTACTATATTGATGTTATTTTCAGAAACTGTGTTATTCAATTAGAAGGGAGAGCCCTCCCTGTAAATCTAATGTAGCTAGATATGTAAGGTTGGGATATTATTTTAGGGATGGACTGGTTAGCTAAGTATAACGTGACCATTGATTATGAAGGGAAGTTGGTGACCTTCTCGACCCCTGATGGAGAAAGAGTAACCTTTAAGAGAAGTAGCAACCAAGTGACCATTCCAACTTTATATGCTATGCAAGCATTCAAGATGCTGAGGAAAGGATATCAAGGTTATCTACGTGCAATTGAGGCTACAGAACCAAAAGACCTAGACCTGAACGAGATTCCAATAGCAAGGGAGTTCCCACAGGTATTTCAAGAAGTACCGGGGCTACCACCCAACCGAGAAATCGAGTTTACCATTGAACTCGTACCTGGAGCTGCACCAATATCCAAGGCACCTTATCGAATGGCACATGCTAAATTGACAGAATTGAAAACTTAGTTGTAGGAGTTACTAGACAAGGGGTTAATTCAGCCTAGTGTTTCACCCTAGGGAGCACTAGTGCTCTCTGTGAAAGAGAAATATGGAAGTTTGAGGTTATGTATCGACTATTGATTTCTAAACAAGGTGACAGTTAAGAATAAATACCCACTTCCTCGAATTGACAACTTGTTTGGTCAGTTGGCCGGTGCTTCGGTGTTCTCAAAAGTTGATTTGAGATCGGGGTACCATCAATTGAAGATCAAGAAGGAAGATGTGCCTAAAACTGCCTTTCACATGCAATATAGGCATTACGAGTTCTTGGTATTGCTATTTGGATTAACAAATGCTCTTGCTTTTTTTATGGACTTAATGAACAGGGTCTTTAGGCCCTTCCTCGACAAATTCGTGATGGTATTCATCGATGATATCTTGGTATACTCCAAGACTGGGGAAGAACATGCGAACCACTTACAAATGGCGTTGAAAACCCTGAAAGAGCACAAGCTATATGCCAAGCTTAAAAAGTGTATGTTTTAGTTCGAAAAGGTGCAATTTCTGGGACATATAGTGACCAAAGATGGCATATTGGTGGACCCGCCAAAGGCAGAGGCCATTGTAAATTGGCCAAGACCCACAAATGTCTTCGCAGTGTGAAGCTTCTTAGGTATGCCCGGCTACTATCGAAGGTTTGAGGAAGGATTTTCTAAACTAGCCTTACCTATCACCAAATTACTTCGGAAGACCAATAAATTTGAATGGACCACGGAGTACGAAGATAGCTTTCAGGAACTAAAGAAACGATTGGTATCTGCCCCAATACTAGCAATAGCTGAGGGCAATGAAGGGTTTGTAACCTACAGTGATGTACCCGAGAAGGGACTGGGATGTGTATTAATGCAAAAAGGCCAAGTTATCGCTTATGCCTCTCGCCAATTGAAGCCTTACGAAGAAAATTATCAAACGCACGATCTAGAATTGGCCGCGGTTGTGTTTGCCCTGAAAATCTGAAGATATTACCTCTACGAAGTAAGGTGTGAGGTATATACTAATCATAAGAGCCTAAAGTATATTTTTACTCAGAAGAGTTGAATATGAGGCAAAGAAGATGGTTAGACCTCCTGAAAGATTATGATATGGAGGTCAAATATCACCCTGGTAAGGCAAACGTGGTAGCTGACACATTGAGTAGAAAATCTACTAGATCTATGGCCTGCCCACTTACACAAGAAAAGAGACTCCTAAAAGAGCTCAACGTGCTATAAATAGAGGTAGTCTTACCAGGGTATCAAAGCTACTTAGCAGCGCTTCAAATCTCTTCGCCATTGGTTGAATAGATCAAGCAACAGCAGAAGGATGACCCTGAACTTATGAAGATAAGGAAGGGTGCAGAAGAAGGAAAGAATAAGGAATTTTCCATCCAAAATGAAATACTTTGGCATGGGAATAGACTCTGTGTACCAAACATAACTGCTCTCAAAAAGTAGTTGTTAAAAGAAGCGCACAATTTCACACTTGCTACTTACCCTGGAGGTACGAAGATGTATCATGACTTGAAAACCCATTATTGGTGGGATGGGATGAAAAGGGACATCGCGGACTACGTGGCTCGATGTCTTATGTGCCAAAGGGTGAAAACCGAGCATCACAAACCTAGAGTACTACTGCAACCCTTGCCATTCCCGGTGTGGAAATAGGAACACCTTACCATCGATTTTATGATTGGAATGCAAAAAACATCAAACAGCACGACAGTGTTTGGGTTATAGTTAACAGACTGACTAAGGCCGCACATTTCTTAGTCATTAAGACCACTTTCACCTCTGACCAGTTGGCTAATTTGTACATTAAGGATATAGTTAGATTGCATGATGTACCACTCAGTATTGTGTCAGATCGTGATACCAAATTTATATCTCGCTTCTAGCATGGTTTTCAAAGAGCAATGGGCACAGAACTGTATTTAAGTACGGCCTTCCACCCTCAGATGGACGGGCAATCAGAAAGAACCATTTAAACTTGGGAGGACATGTTGGGAGCCTGTGCACTCGATTACGCTGGAACTTCGATGTAATAAACGAATGCCTTGAATCGTATTATGCTTAAATGGCTTAACTAGGCTTGAAATGTAACCTCAAAACAAGGAATGGACACCTCGAATCGATGCTCGTCTATTTAGTTGAATTATGCTTGTGAAGTGGCTTGGAAACAACATTCGAATGACGAAATGTGCATGTTCACCCCTCAACTGCAATACATGAATGTAATCGTGTTTCATGCTTAATTAGTTTAACTCAGCTCACTAAGCGTTCATTTCAAGTTAATGTCATATGAATATATATATATATATATATATATATATATATATGTATGTATGTATGTATGGTTATAAACATTGGCAGCAGCGCACTGCTTATTATTATTTGTTTGTTCGGTAAGTTAAGCATTGGTAAGTTACGTAAGTTTGAATATCACTTTACAGTATATCAAAATGATTAGAATACTAGATTGTGAAATTGAAACCGAGATGGTGGCCGGACGGCTTGAGGTAGAACTATGAGCGTTCGAGGTCCTGTGGTCGGTTGCTATGTAAGGAGGGAGTCTGGGTTGTGATTACCACAATCGTGTGGATTGCGAGGCTGTGTGTGGCTCATTGTATTGAAATGATTATGAAGTGCTTGAATGTATTATAAGTAAATCCCTCCGTATTTATTTTATTAAGATGCATTATGCGTGTGAAGGTGTTGTTTTGAAAAAGGATGTTTCTTGTGTTTCAAAACAATAGTAGCCATGACTATTAGCAATCAATGGCCCATTTTAGCCATATGAACTTCGTTTTGGGAGTGAACTCGCTTGAAAGGGGAATCCTTAATGAATTTGAATAAAAAGAAAGTGCGATGTGTGAAAAAGAATTTCTGTGAGAGGCAACAAAATTATTAGACGTTATGGCCCATACGCTTTAAATTGGCTAAGATAATGTGCTTCAGACAATATGACATGAATGATGTTAGCCTAAGGGATAAGTCCTGGTACTGGAAAACCCTAGAAAACCTTGATGAGGATAATGGTCCGATATGTTATATGTAGTCGTCCCTGGAGTAAGAGCTTAGTGTGAGTGTTCGGTCTCACCATAGGGTTGAGAATAGATCTTGCCCAATCAGCACCCTGTAATAACCTTATGCCAGAAGTATTTTCCTACTAAGCTAAGAAAAGTAGTTGGCTTTTGCCATTTTAAGTGTTTTGAAAAGAAAGAAAGTTTTCACGAGCCATAAGAGGCCATATGAAATGAAATGTGAAAAGCTTATAAGGGTTGTTGTATGACCGATACGAAAGAAATCCCTTTTAAAGAATGTGAACCTCAAGAGGTTAAGAAAAGTGTTTTCAAGGAAAGAAAGAAGTTTTCTATGAATGCTTAATCAAACGATTCCTAAGCATAGTAAAATGTGGATTCAAGTAGCATGTGGCCTCATCCTCATAATACATTAAACATGCCTTATTAAAAATGCATGAATTGAGTAAACGAAAAAAAGGGGCTTCTAGCATGTTAAAAGTTCTATGAATGAAAGCATTTCTCCTAAATGAATGAATGTTTAACATGTCAATAGCCTACGAGTGTGTCACGCAGCCTAATATGATGATTAGTAATACATAAATGCTTGATATGTGGTTAGTGTGAGTAGTATTGTCTGTAAATGGTTTTGTTTTAAGGAGTGAAGGAACACTCGCTGAGCATGTGGTGGCTTACTCCATTTCCTTTCCCCTTTTTTCCCCTCGTGATGAATAAAAGACCATGTCTGCTACCTAACATAAGACTGCCAGTCATTTCTGGAAGTGTTCCTATGAAGCTGTGTTTTGTACAGCTACCTGATTTCTTATTTTGGTTAAAGATGTGTATGAAGCAAGCATGTAGTGGCTCTGGCAGTGTTTGAACCTTTGTAAATTATTTGAACAAGTGTTTGGAAAGGCATATGCCTTAACCCCCGAGTGTGTGACTCGTGGGGGAAACTTCTAGTTCATTTTGAATAATGTTATAATGTCACACGTACCCCTTAAGTTCGCAATGCGAATTTGACAAACGTTGCAATTATAGGCGGAACGCTTGCAGTTTTGTTCCAGAAATTCCCTAACTAACCTAGATTTAGGTTGAATCTTTAAGAAAGTCTTCAGTTATGGCAGCTTCAGGGGTCTCCCTTGGGGGATCCTGGCGGTGTGACATCTCTCAAAGGTAGAGGGGTGTTACGAAAATATTTTCACAAAATCATTTTTTATGGGTCTCTTGGAATCAGCCTCTCTACGGGTAGGAATGCCGGTAGAGGTAAGGTTACCTACAACCGGATATCCCCAGACACCGCAAAAGCGGGACCCATACTGGGACGTGGTGCTATTGTTGTCATTGTATATACACATATATATATAAATATATATATAAATATATATATATATATTTATATATATATATATATATAAATATATATATAAATATATATATATATATATATATATATATATATATATATATATATACATATATGTATGCATGTGTGTGTGTGTGTGTATATATATACACACACACACAAACACACACCACACACACACACACACACACACACATACATGTATATGTATGTGTGGTGTGTGTATAATAGTATGTATGTATGTATGTATGTATCTACATATATATATGTATGTATATATATATATATACATATATCCACATATATATCTGTATGTATATATATGAATATATATATATATATATATATATATATATATATATATATATATATATATATATATATATAAGAATGGTCAATAATTACTTCTTTGATTCCTTCATTAGAAGAAATTATTTTGAAAGCCCCTGAAGGTAATATTCCAGCCATTCCATTCAAAATAGGTAGAAATGATACAGAAAATAGTCAAGTAATTCTAAGTGATATTAAAAACGTATATCATCAAAATAATAATACAAATCAAGTATTACATGCAGTGTCTCAATTAGTCAATATGGTCTCTACTCAAGTTGAAAGAATTGTTAAAAAATAAGAAATTGATTCATTAACTGAAAAATTAGAAAATTTAGATATTAATGATACTAAAAAAGATAAGCCAAACTTCTTAGATGATATTGCAAAACCCTTATTCAAAATAAGACGTTCAAATAAATTAGAACTCCTAGATACTAGTACTCCTTTAATTTCCAAGATTGATGAAAAATTAAGAGAAGCAGAAACTTCAACCCACAATCCAATTAATAATACAGTTAATCTTTTAGAAAAAGATTTATCTCTATCAGATGATGATTTTCAAAATACTAATACAATATATAAAAAGGAAATTTCATATTATTCCAAGCAAACTACTCCAGATCTTCACCTTGAAAGTGCTAAAACACTAATTACAGAAAATTTTGCTGACGATTTAATATATGAATGGAATATTGATGGTCGTAGTGACCATGAAATATTTATAACACTCCAAAGAATATTGATTGCTTATACAGCTTATTCAACTGAACATGCAATAGATTTACAAGCTTTTGATTTACTAACCTCTGCATTCACTGGTATACTTAAAAATTAGTGGAAGAATTATATTCAAGAAAAGGAACGTAATAAAATCAGAACTCATACAAATTCTCAAGGACAACTAGATAATATAGAAACATTAATTTATGCAATAGTTACTAATTTTCTTGGAAGTCCAAAAGATATTACTGTTGCAATAGATATTCTTTAAACAAATCTTAGATGTCCAACTCTCGAAGATTACAATTGATATAAAAATACATTTTTATCATATCTATTAAAAAGAGAAGACTGTTGTCAACCTTATTGGAAAGAAAATTTTATTTCAGGATTACCATCTTTATTTTCTCAAAGAATATTCAACAAATTAAGTGAAGCCATAGGTAAATGTCCAATTCCATTCGAACAAATTACGTTTGGTTAATTACTAAGTTTTATTAAAAAAGAAGGAATTTCATTATGCAATGAATTAAAACTGCAAGCAAGATATTCAACAGATAAAGCTGCTAAACGAAAAGAATTAGGTTCCTTTTGTGAAGCATTTTATCTTCCAAAGTTAGAAGCTCCATCTGTCAAAAAATGAAGAAATACTCAAATTAGTAAGAAGGAACTATATATTACGTACAAGAAAGCCAAATTACAAAAATTAAGTCCTAAAAAGACTACTCCAACAAAGAAAGTCGAGAATACAAATGTTTATTATAAATGTAGTAAATTAGGTCATTATGCAAAAAATTGTAAAGTCAAAAAGAAATCAATGAAATATGTGCCGAATATCTAGATATTCAAGAGAAATTATTTATATTATTTGAACTCAAAGATACGCCTATTCAATCAGAAAATTCATCATCCTCCTCTGATTATGAAGACAATAATATCAATGAATTAGAAAGTGATTCAAGTGAATATTCATCAAGTATTGAGTCCTCAAGATTATGCTGTAAGTGTATTAATGTTATAACTACTAATAACAATGAAAAAGAATTTTTATTAGATTTAATCGAGCAAATTCAAGATACAGAATTAAGAAGAGAGTATTTACAAAAACTCAAAAGTATATTAATTAAAGAAGCTCTTTAGAATCTCCTCATAAGATAAGTATCAATAAAATATTTGAAACACGTGAGATTCCAAATATTTTAAAAGCAGTTAATATTCAAGATTTGAAAAACGAAGTTAATATATTAAAAGAACAAATTAAAAATTTGCACAAAGATTTATGTTCATGACAGACAAAAGATCTTGAATTAGAAATGAAATTAACATTAATAGAAAACAGACCTTCTTCCTCAAACAATCAAACAGAAGATACGTCTACTGATCAACAATTTGTTTCAACTACTAATCAAATAAATTTTCAAAAATGGTATAGTCATATTACTCTTAAAATTAAAGATAATTTTGAATTCAATACTATTGTACACTTAGATAGTGGTGCAGATCAAAATTGTATACAAGAAGGATTAATTCCCTCAATATATTATGAAAAAACAAAAGAATGACTCCATAGTGCTAACGGTATGGGATTACAAATTAAGTATAAATTATCAAATGCTTACACATGCAGTCAAGGATATTGTTTCAAAAACTTATTCATTTTAGCACGAGATATAAGTCAAGAAGTTATTCTTGGAACTCCTTTCATTACTCAAATTTATCCATTTAAAGTAGATCAAATCGATGTGCATGCAGAAATTATGGGAACTATAATATCATTCAAATTCGTCAATCCTGTTTATCAAAAAGATTTACCTTTAATACAAAATTCCCCAATATGGGATCTCCTATGATCATTCAAGCCAGCAATATCTAAGTTCAAAGCAACGTGGACATTGCTCTGAACCTAGATATTGCTGGCTTGAATGATCATGGGAGATCCCCTCCCAGGACCTTGAGATTGAGTGGTGTGGAAAATGATGGAATCCTGCAGAAGAAAAACTGCATAAAGAGATAATAGCCCTTACTTTTGCCGAAGGTCAAGACCTTTACGGGCTCTTTTCGTGGTTTTTTTTTTTTTTTTTTGAATGACAACTAGGAGTAGAAAATCTATTCAATAGTCATAGGGATCTTGAGCATAAGGACTACCCCAGGGGTCATAATTTGAATGAACTGAGAATAAAAATGAGTTTGATTTGTAGTAGATGGGGATTAGTAACGAAAATGAAAATAATCAACTTGTAGAAATTTGCAACGTAAGCCATACTTTGTGTGAACAAAATAGGAAGCGTTGATTTGGAATAGATACTGTAATGGTATCAGGACTTGAGTATGACTTTGATCAACTGGACAAATGTGAATATCGGGAAATACTTTTGACACAAATTTGAAAATATGAGGTTCAAAAGCTGTCCAATATTCAAGCTGTCTGTGGAACCATTTGAAATAATTAATATACCTAGTGGGCATAACGATAAGAACCGGATGATTGTTAACATCTTGAACAAGGGTTTGATAAGCTTTGATAAGTTTGAGATAACTGTAAAATGATACTTCAGAGGATAGCATTTTCATTGTATCGTGGCCCATAGAACGATGTATAGCAGAGTTCATAGTCACGAAGATAGAAAAGGAGCGGTTCATGTGGAAAATTTGTTAGTTGTATGGAATTGGAGTCATTGAATACTTGTGAGTTTTTGCCATTGTTGTTCATGGTGAGACTTGTATGGAAATGTTCTGATAATTCAAAAGAAGGTATTTGAGTGGAAGATGAAGAATGTTGGATTGAGGTCTGAGGAAGTTCTGCAGTACGTGAAATTTGGAATTGACTTGGAACAGAATTTGTATAGGTAGGATGGGTTTGAGTATTTATGATGAAGTTTGAATGGTTGATAACTAAAAATAAATTATGGATGTTGTCAGAAAGGGAAAAATTCATAGTAAAACTTTTTTGTTTCAAAACTTTTGAAAATAGTTTTTGAAAATATTTTACTCCGCATTGAATGGGTTGAGGCTATATGATTTGATAACGATGATCTAGACCAATATCTTAAGATTATTAGTCTCAGGATAGTTAACTAGTCTAAAGACATTAATCAATACATAATAACACACAAATATGCACTTATTTTGGATAGAATATCGCTAGGCGCCCAGCTATGCACTGCGGGGACCACACCGGGACCACCGTCGCTCCAACCCCTTTAATGCCGGGACCACCAATCACTAGACTGACCAACGAACTTACTAGAGGCGCCCTAAGGACTCACAGACGGCTAACCAACGCTGCTGACCAACATAGCTTCCAAGCCAGTTGTCCGGCTTAATTCCGTTTTAGATAAGGATATTTATATGTTACCAAATATTAACTAATCTTCTTTAGGCTAATTGGTCCGTCCTTCGACTAATCTCAAAGATATATGTTTAAACAACAATTGACTAGTTCTTGAATATTAACTGTTTTTTAAATATTTTATTAATAATACTTACCTTTAAGGAGGTTCTAAAGAATCTTCTTTTTTTAATATACTTTTGAGCTTTTGTAAATACTTTCTTCTTAATTATGTATCTTGAATTTGCTCAATTAAATCTAATAAAAATTCTTTTTCATTATTATTAGTAGTTATAACATTAATACACTTATAGCATAATCTTGAGGACTCATTACCTAATGAATATTCACTTGAATCACTTTCTAATTCATTGACATTATTGTCTTCATAATCAGAGGAGGACGATGAATTTTTTGATTGAATAGGCGTATCTTTGAGTTCAAATAATGTAATTAATTTCTCTTGAATATCTTGATATTCGGCACATATTTCATTGAGTTTCTTTTTGACTTTACAATTTTTTGTGTAATGACCTAATTTACCACATTTATAACAAGTATTAGTATTATCGACTTTCTTTTTTGGAGTAGTCTTTTTATGACTTAATTTTTTGTAATTTGGCTTTCTTGTAGTATATTGTTTCTTCTTACTAATTTGAATATTTCTTCGTTTTTTGACAGATGGAGCTTCTAACTTTGGAAGACAAAATGCTTCACAAAAAGAACCTAATTCTTTTCATTTAGCGGCCTTATCTATTGAATATCCTGCTTGTAATTTTAATTCATTACATAATGAAATTTCTTCTTTTTTAATAAAACTTAATAATTGACCAAACGTAATTTGTTCGAATGGAATTTGACCTTTACCTATGGCTTCACTTAATTTATTGAATATTCTTTGAGAAAATAAAGATGGTAATCCTAAAATAAATTTTTCTCTCCAATAAGGTTGACGACAGTCTTCTCTTTTTAATAGATATGTTAAAATGTATCTTTATACCAATTGCAATCTTCGAGAGTTGGACTTCTTAGATTTGTTAAAAGAATATCTATTGCAACAGTAATATCTTTTGGACTTTCAAAAAAATTAGTAACTATTGTATAAATTAATGTTTCTATATAGTTATCCTTGAGAATGTGTATGAGTTCTGATTCTATTGCATTCCTATTCTTGAATATAATTCTCCCACCAATTTTTGAGTATACCAGTGAATCTAGAGGTTAATAAATTAAAAGCTTATAAATATGTTGCATATTTAGTTAAATAAGCTGTAAAAGCAATTAATATTCTTTGGAGCGTTATAAATATTTCATGGTCACTACGACCATCAATATTCCATTCATATATTGAACCATCAGCAAAGTTTTCTATAATTATTCTTTTAGCACTTTCAAGGTGAAGATCTGGAGGGGTTTGCTTGGAATAATATGGAATTTCCTTTTTATATATTTTATTAATGTTTTGAAAATCATCATCTGATAGTGATAAATCTTTTTCTAAAATATTAACTACATTGTTAATTGGATTATGGGTTGAAGTTTCTGCTTCTTTTAATTTTTCATCAATCTTGGAAATTAAAGGAGTACTAGTATTTGGGAGTTCTAATTTATTTGAACGTCTTATTTTGAATAGGGGCTTTACAATATCATCTAAAAAGTTTGGCTTATAAATTTTAGTATCATTAATGTCTAAATTTTTCAATTTTCTAGTTAATGAATCAATTTCTTATTTTTTAACAATTGCTTCAACTTGAGTAGAGACCATATTGACTTGTTGAGACACTGCATGTAATACTTGATTTGTATAATTATATGATGATATACTTTTTTAATATTACTTAGAATTACTTGACTATTTTCTGTATCATTTCTACCTATTTTGAATGGAATGGCTGGAATATCACCTTCAGGGGTTTTCAAAATAATTTCTTGTAATGGAGGAATGAAAGAGGTAATTATTTGACCATTCTTGAGTGTCCATTTTTTAGCAAAATTAACATTAGTATTTATTCTTTGATTTGGAATGGGTCTCGAAGATTATTATTAGAGGCAAACATAGCCCACCAATTAAAGAAAGTAACATTGACTTGGTGTCTTTCCATCAATGAATACCATTCTTGCCTAATGAATGCTTGAGCATTTAAATCAAAGTGTGAAAGGAACCATTCTCTTTTGGCTTTATTTTCTATTGAATTGAAATTTTGACGTAAGTAATCTTTATTGATTTCAAAGGGCTTTGAAATAACATCAATTGAAGAAAATGATGGAGGTTGCATGGTTGAGTAAGTTGGGGAACCTATTGATGAAGTAGCTTCATCTATTGGTTCAGCTATTGGAGCTTTGTATTAAATTTTTTAAGTATCTTCAACTTGATTATCTTTTAAATAATCATAATTAATAGATCTAGAAGGCATTGAATATGAAGTTCGAGGGAGTTCTATACTTTCTAAAGATTTTGAAGATAGACTATGCTCTTTACTTGAATTAAATCTTATTAGTATTTTACCTTTAGGCTCTTCTATTACCTGTTTAGAAATTTTCCAATTAACTACATCAATTGACAATTAACTTCCCTACTGTTAACCACATTTTAGTTCTTACTACTACCTAAACTAAGACAGTCTCTAACCTAAGAGGCCATCTGAATTACGTTTGAACACTTAGCTAGGAGTTACGTACACTCTACCGGGACCACTGGGACCACCCCACCAGGACCACCTAACATCAATTTGCTACTCTGCTCCCCTGCTTGTTAATCCCACATCTAGGCCTCAACTATTGATCGTCTAGGTTCGATCCTGCCCCTCATAGTATCAGAGCCAAGTTTGTGCCTTTAGTTAGTGTCTAGCCATTGCCAGCATTGGTCAGCTGTTGGTCAGCCCCACTAAGTCCGTTGGTCAGCCGTGGTTAGGTGGTCCCGGTGGGGTGGCCCCAGTGGTCCCTGTAGAATGTGCGTGACTCCTAGCTAACTGTTCAAACGTAACTCAGATGGCCCCTTGGATCAGAGATCGTCTTTGTTTAGGTAGTAGTAAGAACTCAAATGTGGTTAGCAGTAGGGAAGTTAGTTGTCAAATTGATGTAGTTAATTGAAAAATTCCTAAACAGATAATAGAAGAGCCTAATGGTAAAATACTAATAAAATTTAATTCAACTGAAGAACATAGTTTATCTTCAAAATATTTAGAAAATATAGAACTCCCTCGAACTTCATATTCAATGCCTTCTAGGCCTACTAATTATGATTATTTAAAAGATAATCAAGTTGAAGATACTCAAAAAATTTATTATAGAGCTCCAATAGCTGAGCCAATAGATGAAGCTACTTCATCAATATGTTCCCCAACTTACTCAACCATGCAACCTCCATCATCTTCCTCAATTAATGTTATTTCAAAGCCCTTTGAAATCAATACAGATTACTTAAGTCAAAATTTCAATTCAATAGAAAATGAAGCCAAAAGAGAATGGTTCCCTTCACACTTTGATTTAAATGCTCAAGCATTCATTAGGCACGAATGGTATTCATTTATGGAAAGACACCAAGTCAATGTTGCTTTCTTCAATTGGTGGGCCATGTTTACCTCTGATAATAACCTTCCAGACCCATTCCAAGTCAAAGAAATAAATACTAATAATAATTGTGCGAAAAAATGGACACTCAAGAATGGTCAAATAATTACCTCTTTCATTCCTCCATTAGAAGAAATTATTTTAAAAATCCCTGAAGGTAATATTCTAGCCATTCCATTCAAAAAAAGTAGAAATGATACAGAAAATAGTCAAGTAATTCTAAGTGATGTTAAAAAGGTATATTATCAAAATAATTATACAAACCAAGTATTACATGCAGTGTCTCAACAAGTCAATATGGTTTCTACTCAAGTTGAAGCAGTTGTTAAAAAACAAGAAATTGATTCATTAAGTGAAAAATTAGAAAATTTAGATATTAATGATACTAAGAAAGATAAGCCAAACTTCTTAGATGATATTGCAAAACTCCTATTCAAAATAAGACGTTCAAATAAATTAGAACTCCCCGATACTAGTACTCCTTTAATTTCCAAGATTGATGAAAAATTAAAAGAAGCAGAAACTTCAACCCACAATCCATTTAATAATACAGTTAATATTTTAGAAAAAGATTTATCTCTATCAGATGATGATTTTCAAAACATTAATAAAATATATAAAAAGGAAATTCCATATTATTCTAAGGAAACACCTCCAGATCTTCACCTTGAAAGTGCTAAAACAATAATTACAGAAAACTTTGCTCGTGATTCAACATATGAATGGAATATTGATGGTCGTAGTGACCATGAAATATTTAAATGTTAATTGCTTATACAGCTTATTCAACTAAACATGTAACAGATTTACAAGTTTTTGATTTATTAACCTCTGGATTCACTGGTATACTAAAAAATTGGTAGGAGAATTATATACAAGAAGAAGAACGCAATAAAATCAGAACTCACATAAATTCCCAAGGACAGCTAGATGATATAGAAACATTAATTTATATAATAGTTACCAATTTTCTTGGAAGTCCAAAAGAAATTGCTGCTGCAACAGATATTCTTTTAACAAATTTAAGATGTCCAACTCTCAAAGATTACAATTGGTATAAAGATACATTTTTAACATATCTATTAAAAAGAGAAGACTGTCGTCAACCTTATTGGAAAGAAAAATTTATTCCGGATTACCATCTTTATTTTCTCAAAGAATATTCAATAAATTAAGTGAAGTCATCCGTAAAGGTCCAATTCCATTCGAACAAATTACGTTTGGTTAATTAGTAAGTTTTATTTTAAAAAAAAGGAATTTCATTATGTAGTAAGTTTTATTTAAAAAAAAGGAATTTCATTATGTAATGAATTAAAATTACAAGCAAGATATTCAACAGATAAAGCTGCTAAACGAAAAGAATTAGGTTCTTTTTGTGAATCATTTTGTCTTCCAAAGTTAGAAGCTCCATATGGCAAAAAACAAAGAAACACTCAAATTAATAAGAAGAAACAATATACTCCAGGAAAGCCAAATTACAAAAAATTATGTCCTAAGGAGACTACTCCAATAAAGAAAGTCGATAATAGCAATACTTATTATAAATGTGGTAAATTAGGTCATTATGCAAAAAATTGTAAAGTTAAAAAGAAACTCAATGAAATATGTACAAAACATCCAGATATTCAAGATAAATCAATTACATTATTTGAACTCAAAGATACGCCTATTCAATCAGAAAATTCATCATCCTCCTCTGATTATGAAGACAATAATATCAATGAATTAGAAAGTGATTCAAGTTAATATTCATCCAGTAATGAGTCCTCAAGCTTATGCTATAAGTGTATCAATGTCACAACTACTAATAAAAATGAAAAAAAAAATTTATTAGATTTAATTGAGCAAATTCAAGATACAGAATTAAGAAGAGAGTATTTATGAAAATTCAAAAGTATATTAATTAAAGAAGACTCTTTAGAACCTCCTCATAAGGTAAGTATCAATAAAATATTTGAAACACGTGAGATTCCAAATATTTTAAAAGCAGTTAATATTCAAGATTTGAAAAACGAAGTTAATATATTAAAAGAACAAATTAAAAATTTGCACAAAGATTTATGTTCATTACATACAAAAGATCTTGAATTAAAAACGAGATTAACATTAATAGAAAACAGACCTTCTTCCTCAAACAATCAAACAGAAGATACTCCTACTGATCAACAATTCATTTCAACTATGAATCAAATAAATTTTCAAAAATGGTACATTCATATTACTCTTAAAATTAAAGATAATTTTGAATTCAATACTATTGCACTCTTAGATAGTGATGCAGATCAAAATTGTATAAAAGAAGAATTAATTCCCTCAATATATTATGAAAAGACAAAAGAATGACTCCATCGTGCTAACTGCATGGCATTACGAATTAAGTATAAATTATCAAATGCTTACATATGCAATCAAGGATATTGTTTCAAAAACTCATTCATTTTAGTACGAGATATAAGTCAAGAAGTTATTCTTGGAACCCCTTTCATTACTCAAATTTATCCATTTAAAGTAGATCAAATCGGTGTGCATACAGAAATTATGGCAACTACAATATCGTTCAAATTTGTTGCTCCTGTTGATCAAGAAGATTTATCTTTATTACAAAACACATCAATATCAAGAAAAATCAATATAATTGAATGTAATAATCCAAAATATTGCTATAAATTAGAAAAACTTGAAGTCATGAAACGACTCGATAATGATCAAAAAGAATTACAAGAAATAAATCAACAACTAGAAGAATTAAACATTAGCCTGCGTAATCATGTTGCATTAGCAAATTTTAATGAATTTTATACAAAATGGTTGTATAATTATTATCAATTAGTGTGCCAGCGTCATGATCTAGAAAAGACCATAGAATATTGGAAAACCAATCTTAGAATACTTGATACCTGCATAGGCCAATATCAAATCATATAGCCTCAACCCATTCAATGCAGAGTAAAATATTTTCAAAAACTATTTTCAAAAGTTTTGAAACAAAAAGGTTTTACTATGAATTTTTCCCTTTTTGACAAAAACCATAATTTATTTTCAGTTATCAACCATTCAAACTTCATCATGAATACTCAAACCCATTCTACCTATGCAAATTCTGTTCCAAGTCAATTCTAAATTTCACATACTGAAGAACTTCCTCATACCTCAATCCAACATCCTTCATCTTCCACTCAAATACCTTCTTCTGAATTATCAGAACATTTCCATACAAGTCTCACCATGAACAACAATGGCCAAAACTCACAAGTATTCAATGACTCCAATTCTATACAACTAACACATTTTCCACATGAACTGCTCCTATTCTATCTTTGTGACCATGAACTCTACTATACATCGTTCTATGGGCCACAATACAATGAAAATGTTATCTTCATTGATTATCAAGAGTGGTGCAATTCCTCTGAAGTATCATTTTACAGTTATCTCAAACTTATCAAAGCTTATCAAACCCTTGTTCAAGATGTTAACAATCATCCGGTTCTTAGTGTTATGCCTACTGGATAAATTAATTATTTCAAATGGTTCCACAGACAGCTTAAATATTGGACAGCTTTTGAACCTGATATTTTTAAATTTGTGTCAAAAGTATTTCCCGATATTCACATTTGTCCAGTTGATCAAAGTCATACTAAAATCCTCATACCATTATAGTATCCATTCCAAATCGATGCTTCCTGTCTTGTTCACACAAAATATGGTTTACGTTGTAAAGTTCTACAAGATGATTATTTCCATTTTCATTACCAATCCCTATCTACTACAAATCAAATTCATTCTCATTCTCAGTTCATTCAAATTATGACCCCTAGGGTAGTCCTTGCGCTCACGATACCTATGACTATTGAGTAGATTTTCTACTCCTAGTCGTCATTCCAAAAAAAAAATAATAATAAAATCATGAAAAGAGCCCGCAAAGGTCTTGACCTTTGGTAAAAGTAAGGGCCATTATCTCTTTACGCAGTTTTTCTTTTGCAGGATTCCATCATTTTCCACACCACTCAATCTCAAGGCCCTAGGAGGGGATCTCCCATGATCATTCAAGCCAGCAATATCCAAGTTCAGAGCAATGTCCACGTTGCCAAGTTCAATTCATAAAAATCAAAGATCAATTCAATGTACAAAATGTCCAAACAAGACTAGCAATTAATGATGCAATTCAATGTCCACGTTGCATTTCAATATCCAAGAAGATCGACTCAAAAATGATGTCTAGCAATTACTAAGGTAATTCAACGTGTCAACACTCAACTCAATTATGCCTTATAAAGACTCATGACTCATCATCATGTCAACATCAAGGACAATGACTCATCAAGACAGGCAATGACTCAACACGACAAGTAATTATGTAAGGCCATGACTCATCATCATCAAATGTAATGACTCATCACGACAAAACAGTTCAAGTCATCAGAACAATTATTCAAGTGTACTGCTCATGGCAGCTTATCTAAACACTGTTCGGGACAGCTCATCAAAGTAATTATTCAAGAATACTATTTAAGAAGACAGCTCATCAGAGTAATTATTCAAGAATACTGCTCGAGAAGGACAATAATTCCAGAACAATCCAAGATTTATTATTATTCAGCACTGTTTCACTTTCAACATGGTTCCAGTCGAAATTCAACACGAAGCTGTAATAATTCAAGATTGTCGGCAAAAGTTATCAACACAAGATTCAATCTTTACCATCCACTTGTACGCTTTTAATTCTATATTGTATTCAATAAATAGATACTCCATAGCATTGTATTAGGCATAATGCAGATCACATAGCACGTAATCACTAAAAGCCTTTCTCCTCCTTCTCTCAAAAGCTTTCTCTATATCCCTTGTACTCCATCACCAAGAACTTCGATTCAAATCCTTGTATCAGTCTCATCAATTCAAATAAAAGTAAGTTTTTATTCATCTGCTTTGTTCATTTCAATTTTATTATTTCTAATTTCGTTTTAATTATTATTTCAAAATTATATTTTACATAACAGCAATTTGCTACTCCACTCCCCTGTTTGTTAATCCCACATCTAAATCACGTAGCACGTAATCACTACAAGCCTCCTCCTTTCCTCAAAAGCCTTCTCCATATCCCTTGTACTCCATCACCAAAAGCTTTGATTCAAAGCCTTGTATCAAGTTTTATTATTTCAAATCAAAGTAATTTTTCATTCATCTGCTCTGTTTATTTCAATTTTAATTTTGTTATTTCCAATTTCATTTTAACTATCATTTCAACATTATACTTTGCATAACATCAATTTGCTACTCCACTTCCCTGCTGCATTAATCCACATCTAGGCCTTAACTATTGCCCGCCTAGGTCCGATCCTGCCCCTCCTGGTATCAAAGCCAAGTTTGTGCCTTTAGTTAGTTTTTAGTCGTTGCTAGTGTTGGTCAGCTGTTGGTCAGCCCCAGTAAGCCCATTAGTCAGCCGTGGTTAGGTGGTCCCGGTGGGGCGGTCCCAGTGGTCCCGGTAGAATATGCGTGACTCCTAGCTAAGTGTTCAAACGTAATTCAGATGGCCTCTTGGTTTAGAGATTGTCTAAGCTTAGGTGCTAGTAAGAACTCAAATGTGGTTAACAGTAGGGAAGTTGATTGTCAAATTGATATAGTTAATTGGAAAATTCCTAAACAGGTAATAGAAGAGCCAAATGGTAAAATACTGATAAGATTTAATTCAAGTAAAGAACATAGTCTATCTTCAAAATCTTTAGAAAATATAGAACTCCCTCGAACTTCATATTCAATGCCTTCTAGGTCTATTAATTATGATTATTTAAAAGATAATCAAGTTGAAGGTACTCAAAAAATTTATTACAAAGTTTCAATAGCTGAGCCAATAGATGAGGCTACTTCATCAATTTGCTCCCCAACTTACTCAACCATGCAACCTCCATCATTTTCTTCAATTAATGTTATTTCAAAGCCCTTTGAAATCAATAAAGATTACTGACGTCAAAATTTCAATTCAATAGAAAATAAAGGCGAAAGAGAATGGTTCCGTTCACACTTTGATTTAAATGATTAAGCATTGATTAGGCAAGAATGGTATTCATTCATGGAAAGACACCAAGTCAATATTACTTTCTTTAATTGGTGGGCTATATTCGTCCCTGATAATAATCTTCTAGACCCATTCCAAGTCAAAGAAATAAATACTAATATTAGTTTTGCAAAAAAATGGACGCCCAAGAATGGTCAAATAATTACCTCTTTCATTCCTCCATTAGAAGAAATTATTTTGAAAACCCCTGAAGGCAATATTCCAGTCATTCCATTCAAAATAGGTAGAAATGATACAAAAAATAGTCAAGTAATTCTAAGTGATATTAAAAAAGTATATCATCAAAATAATTATACAAATCAAGTATTACATGCAATGTCTCAACAAGTCAATATGGTCTCCACTCAAGTTGAAAGAATTGTTAAAAAATAAGAAATTGATTCATTAACTGAAAAATTAGAAAATTTAGATATTAATGATACTAAAAAAGATAAGCCAAACTTCTTAGATGATATTGTAAAACCCTTATTCAAAATAAGACATTCAAATAAATTAGAACTCCCAAATACTAGTACTCCTTTAATTTTCAAGATTTATGAAAAACTAAAAGGAGCAGAAACTTCAACCCACAATCCAATTAACAATACAGTTAATATTTTAGAAAACGATTTATCTCTATCAGATGATGATTTTCAAAACATTAATAAAATATATAAAAAGGAAATTCCATATTATTTCAAGCAAACCCTTCCAGATCTTCACCTTGAAAGTGCTAAAACAATAATTATAGAAAACTTTGTTGGTGATTCAATATATGAATGGAATATTGATGGTCGTAGTGACCATGAAATATTTATAACACTCCAAAGAATGTTAATTACTTATACAGCTTATTCAACTAAACGTGCAATAGATTCACAAGTTTTTGAGTTATTAACCTCTTGATTCACTGGTATACTCAAAAATTGGTGAGAGAATTATATTCAAGAAGAGGAACGCAATAAAATCAGAACTCATACAAATTCTCAAGGATAATTAAATAATATAGAAACAATAATTTATACAATAGTTACCAATTTTCTTGGAAGTCCAAAAGAAATTACTGCTGCAACAGATATTCTTTTAACAAAACTAAGATGTCCAACTCTCAAAGATTACAATTGGTATAAAGATCCATTTTTAACATATCTATTAAAAAGAGAAGACTATCGTCAACCTTATTAGAAAGAAAAATTTATTTCAGGATTACCATCTTTACTTTCTCAAAGAATATTCAATAAATTAAGTGAAGCCATAGGTAAAGGTCCAATTCCATTCGAACAAATTGCATTTGGTCAATTGCTAAGTTTTATTAAAAAGAAGGAATTTCATTCTGTAATGAATTAAAATTACAAGCAAGATATTCAACAAATAAAGCCGCTAAACGAAAAGAATCAGATTCTTTTTGTGAAGCATTTTGTCTTCCAAAGTTAGAAGCGCCATCTGTCAAAAAACAAAGAAACACTCAAATTAATAAGAAGAAACAATATACTACAAGAAAGCCAAATTACAAAAAATTAAGTCCTAAAGAGACTATTCCAAAAAAGAAAGTCGATAATACTAATACTTATTATAAATGTGGTAAATTAGGTCATTATGCAAAAAATTGTAAAGTTAAAAAGAAACTCAATGAAATATGTACCGAACATCCAGATATTCAAGATAAATTAATTGCATTATTTGAACTCAAAGATACGCCTATTCAATCAGAAAATTCATCATCCCCCTCTGATTATAAAGACAATAATATCAATGAATTAGAAAGTGAATCAAGTAAATATTCATCAGGTAATGAGTCCTCAAGATTATGCTATAAGTATATTAATGTTATAACTACTAATAAAAATGAAAAAGAATTTTTATTAGATTTAATTGAGCAAATTCAAGAGATAGAATTAAGAAGAGAGTATTTACAAAAATTCAAAAGTATATTAATAAAAGAAGACTCTTTAGAACCTCCTCATAAGGTAAGTATCAGTAAAATATTTGAAACACATGAGACTCCAAATATTTTAAAAGCAGTTAATATTCAAGATTTGAAAAACGAAGTTAATATATTAAAAGAACAAATTAAAAATTTGCACAAAGATTTATGTTCATTACATAAAAAAGATCTTGAATTAGAGACGAGATTAATATTAATAGAAAATAGACCTTCTTCCTCAAACAATCAAATAGAAGATACTCCTACTGATCAATAATTTGTTTCAACTATTAATCAAATAAATTTTCAAAAATGGTATATTCATATTACTCTTAAAATTAAAGATAATTTTGAATTCAATACTATTGCACTCTTAGATAGTGGTGCAGATCAAAATTATATAAAAGAAGGATTAATTCCCTCAATATATTATGAAAAGACAAAAGAATGACTCCATAGTGCGAACGGCATGGCATTACAAATTAAGTATAAATTATCAAATGCTTACATATGCAATCAAGGATATTGTTTCACAAACTCATTCATCTTAGTACGAGATATAAGTCAAGAAGTTATTCTTGGAACTCCTTTCATTACTCAAATTTATCCATTTAAAGTAGATCAAATCGGTGTGCATGCAGAAATTATGGGAACTACAAAATCGTTCAAATTTGTTACCCCTGTTGATCAAGAAGATTTATCTTTATTACAAAACACCTCAACATCAAGACAAATCAATATAATTGAATGTAATAATCCAAAATATTGGTATAAATTAGAAAAACTTGAAGTCATGAAACGACTCAATAATGATCAAAAAGAATTACAAGAAATAAATCAACAACTAGAAGAATTAAACAGTAGCCTACGCAATCATGTTGCATCAGCAAATTTCAATGAATTTTATACAAAATGGTTGCATAATTATTATCAATTAGTGTGCCAGCATCATGATCTAGAAAAGACCATAGAATATTGGAAAACCAATCTTAGAATACTCAATACCTGCATAGGCCAATATCAAATCATATAGCCTCAACCCATTCAATGCAGAGTAAAATATTTTCAAAAACTATTTTCAAAAGTTTTGAAACAAAAAAGTTTTACTATGAATTTTTCCCTTTCTGACAACAACCATAATTTATTTTCAGTTATTAACCATTCAAACTTCATCATGAATACTCAAACCCATCCTACCTATGCAAATTCTGTTCCAAGTCAATTCCAAATTTCACATACTGAAGAACTTCCTCTGACCTCAATCCAACATCCTTCATCTTCCACTCAAATGCCTTCTTCTGAATTATTAGAACATTTCCATACAAGTCTCACCATAAACAACAACGGCCAAAACTCACAAGCATTCAATGACTCTAATTCCACATAACTAACAAATTTTCCACGTGAACCGCTCCTTATCTATCTTTGTGACCATGAACTCTACTATACATCGATCTATGGGCCACGATACAATGAAAATGCCATCTTCATTGATTATCAAGGATGGTGCAATTCCTTTGAAGTATCATTTTACAGTTATCTCAAACTTATCAAAGCTTATCAAACCCTTGCTCAAGATGTTAACAATCATCCAGTTCTTATCGTTATGCCCACTGGGTATATTAATTATTTCGAATGGTTCCACAAACAGCTTGAATATTGGATAGCTTTTGAACCTCATATTTTCAAATTTGTGTCGAAAGTATTTCCCGATATTCACATTTGTCCAGTTGATCAAAGTCATACTCAAGACCTCATACTGTTATAGTATCCATTCCAAATCGATGCTTCCTGTCTTGTTCACACAAAGTATGGCTTACGTTGCAAATTTCCACAAGATGATTATTTCATTTTCGTTACTAATCCCCATCTACTATAAATCAAATTCATTCTCATTCTCAGTTCATTCAAATTGTGACCCCTGGGATGGTCCTTGTCCTCAAGATCCCTATGACTATTGAGTAGATTTTCTACTCCTAGTCGTCATTAAAAAAAAAAAAAAACAAAACCACGAAAAGAGCCCACAAAGGTCTTGGCCTTTGGCAAAAGTAAGAGCCATTATCTCTTTAAGCAGTTTTTCTTTTACAGGATTTCATCATTTTCTACACCATTCAATCTCAAGGCCCCGGGAGGGGATCTCCCATGATCATTCAAGCCAGCAATATCCAAGTTCAGAGCAATGTCCACGTTGCCAAGTTCAATTCACAAAAATCAAAGATCAATTCAATCTACAAGATGTCCAAAGAAAACTAGCAATTAATGATGCAATTCAATGTCCACGTTGCATTTCAGTATCCAAGAATATCGATTCAAAAATGATGTCCAGCAATTACTAAGGCAATTCAATGTGTCAACACTCAACTCAATTATGCCTTATCAAGACTCATGACTCATCATCATGTCAACATCAAGGACAATGACTCATCAAGACAGGCAATGACTCATCAAGACAGGCAATGACTCAATACAACAAGTAATTATGTAAGGTCATGACTCATCATCATCAAATGTAAAGACCCATCACAACAAAGCAGTTCAAGTCATCAGAACAATTATTCAAGCGTACTGTTCACGACAGCTTATCTAAACACAGTTCGGGACAGCTCATCAAAGTAATTATTCAAGAATACTGTTCAAGAAGATAGCTCATCAGAGTAATTATTCAAGAATACAGTTCAAGAAGGATAATAATTCAAGAACAATCCAAGGTTCATTATTATTCAGCACTGTTTCACTTTTGACGTGGTTCCAGTCCAAATTCAACATGAAGCTGCAGTAATTCAAGATTGTCGGTAAAAGTTATCAACACAAGATTCAATCCTTCCCATCCACTTGGACACATTTAATTCCATATTGTATTCTATAAATAGATACTCCATAGCATTGTATTAGGCAGAATGCAAATCACGTAGCACGTAATCACTAAAAGCCTTTCTCCTCCTTCTCTCAAAGGCCTTCTCCATATCCCTTGTACTCGATCACCAAGAGCTTCGATTCAAATCCTTGTATCAGTTTTATCAATTCAAATAAAAGTACATTTTTATTCATTTGCTTTGTTCATTTCAATTTTATTATTTCCAATTTCGTTTTAATTATTACTTTAAAATTATATTTTACATCACATTAATTTGCTACTCCGCTCCCCTGCTTGTTAATCCCACATCAAGGCCTTAACTATGGCTCACCTAGGTCCGATCCTGCCCCTCCTGGTATCAGAGCAAAGTTTGTGCCTTTAGTTAGTGTCTAGCCGTTGCTAGCGTAGGTCAGCTGTTGGTCAGCTCCAGTAAGTCCGTTGGTCAGCCATGGTTAGGTGGTTCCGGTGGGGTGATCCCGATAGAATGTACGTGACTCTTAGCTAAGTGTTCAAATGTAACTCAAATGGCTTCTAAGGTTAGAGATTGTCTTAGTTTAGGTAGTAGTAAGAACTCAAATGTGGTTAACAGTAGGGAAGTTAGTTGTCAAATTGATGTGTCTAATTGGAAAATTCCTAAACAAAAGATAGAAACAATTTATCAAATAGGTAAGTTTGATTTCAATACTGCTTTATCAATAAAAGATCATAAGAAACATTTTGTAAAGAACATAGTCTATCTTCAAAATCTTTAGAAAATATAGAACTCCCTCGAACTTCATAGTCAATGCCTTCTAGGTCTGTTAATTATGATTATTTAAAAGATAATCAAGTTGAAGATACTCAAAAAATTTATTATAAAGCTCCAATAGCTGAACCAATAGATGAAGCTACTTTATCAATAGGTTCCCCAACTTACTCAATCATGCAACCTCCATCATTTTCTTCAATTAATGTTATTTCAAAGCCCTTTGATATCAATAAAGATTACTTACGTCAAAATTTCAATTCAATAGAAAATAAAGCCAAAAGGGAATGGTTCTTTTCACACTTTGATTTAAATGCTCAAGCATTCATTAGGCAAGAATGGTATTCATTCATGGAAAGACACCAAGTCAATGTTACTTTCATCAATTAGTGGGCTATGTTTGCCTCTGATAATAATCTTCCATACCCATTCTAAGTCAAAAAAATAAATACTAATATTAATTTTACTAAAAAATGGATGCCCAAGAATGGTCAAATAATTACCTCTTTCATTCCTCCATTAGAAGAAATTATTTTGAAAACCCCTGAAGATAATATTCCAGCTATTCCATTCAAAATAGGTAGAAATGATACAGAAAATAGTCAAATAATTCTAAGTGATACTAAAAAAGTATATCATCAAAATAATTATGCAAATCAAGTATAACATGCAGTGTCTCAACAAGTCAATATGATCTCTACTCAAGTTAAAACAATTGCTAAAAAACATGAAATTGATTTATTAACTAAAAAATTAGAAAATTTAGATATTAATGATACTGAAAAAGATAAGTCAAATTTCTTAGATGATATTGCAAAACCCCTATTCAAAATAAGACGTTTAAATAAATTAGAACTCCCAGATACTAGTACTCCTTTGATTTCCAGGATTGATGAAAAATTAAACGAAGCAGAAACTTCAACCCACAATCCAATTAACAATACAGTTAATATTTTAGAAAAAGATTTATCTCTATCAAATGATGATTTTCAAAACATTAATAAAATATATAAAAAGCAAATTCCATATTATTCCAAGCAAACCCCTCCAGATCTTCACCTTGAAAGTGCTAAAGCAATAATTATAGAAAACTTTGTTGGTGATTTAATATATGAAAGGAATATTAATGGTCGTAGTGACCATGAAATATTTATAACACTCCAAAGAATGTTAATTGCTTATACAGCTTATTCAACTAAGCGTACAACAGATTTACAAGCTTTTGATTTATTAACCTCTGGATTCACTGGCATACTCAAAAATTGGTGGGAGAATTATATTCAAGAAGAGAAACGCAATAAAATCAGAACTCATACAAATTCTCAAGGACAACTAGATAATATGGAAACATTAATTCATACAATAGTTATCAATTTTCTCGGAAGTCCAAAAGAAATTGCTGCTACAACAGATATTCTTTTAACAAATCTAAGATGTCCAGCTCTCGAAGATCACAATTGATATAAAGATACATTTTTAACATATCTATTAAAAAGAGAAGACTGTCGTCAACCTTATTGGAAAGAAAAATTTATTTCAAGGTTACCATATTTACTGTCTCCAAGAATATTCAATAAATTAAGTGAAGCCATAGGTAAAGGTCTAATTCTGTTCGAACAAATTACGTTTGGTCAATTGCTAAGCTTTATTGAAAAAGAAGGAATTTTATTATGTAATGAACTAAAATTACGAGCAAGATATTCAACAAATAAGGCTACTAAACGAAAAGAATTAGGTTCTTGTTGTGAAGCATTTCGTCTTCCAAAGTTAGAAGCTCCATCTGTCAAAAAACGAAGAAATACTGAAATTAGTAAGAAGAAACAATATACTATAAGAAAGCCAAATTACAAAAAATTAAGTCCGAAAAAGACTACCCCAAAAAAGAAAGTCGGTAATACTAATACTTGTTATAAGCGTGGTAAATTAGGTCATTATGCAAAAAATTGTAAAGTCAAAAAGAAACTCAATGAAATATGTGCTGAATATCCAGATATTCAAGAGAAATTAATTACATTATTTGAACTCAAAGATACGCCTATTCAATCAGAAAATTCATCATCCTCCTCTGATTATGAAGACAATAATATCAATGAATTAGAAAGTGATTTAAGTGAATATTCATCAAGTAATGAGTCTTCAAGATTATGCTATAAGTGTATTAATGTTATAACTACAAATAAAAATGAGAAAGAATTTTTATTAGATTTAATTGAGCAAATTCAAGATACAGAATTAAGAAAAGAGTATTTACAAAAACTCAAAAGTATATTAATAAAAGAAGACTTTTTAGAATCTACTCATAAGGTAAGTATCAGTAAAATATTTGAAACACGTGAGATTCCAAATATTTTAAAAGCAGTTAATATTCAAGATTTGAAAAACGAAGTTACTATATTAAAAGAACAAATTAAAAATTTGCACAAAGATTTATGTTCATTACATACAAATGATCTTGAATTAGAAACGAGATTAATATTAATAGAAAATGGACCTTCATCCTCAAACAATCAAACAGAAGATACTCCTACTGATCAATAATTTGTTTCAGCTATTAATCAAATAAATTTTCAAAAATGGTATATTCATATTACTCTCAAAATTAAAGATAATTTCGAATTCAATACTATTACACTCTTAGATAGTGGTGCATATCAAAATTGTATACAAGAAGGATTAATTCCCTTAATATATTATGAAAAGACAAAAGAACAACTCCATAGTGCTAACGGCATGGTATTACAAATTAAGTATAAACTATCAAATGCTTACATATGCAGTCAAGGATATTGTTTCAAAAACTCATTCATTTTGGCGCGAGATATAAGTCAAGAAGTTATTCTTGGAACTCCTTTTATTACTCAAATTTATCCATTTAAAGTAGATCAAATCAGTGTGCATACAAAAATTATGGGAACTATAATATCGTTCAAATTTGTTACCCCTGTTGATGAAGTAGATTTATCTTTATTACAAAACACCTCAATATCAAGATAAATCAATATAATTGAATGTAATAATCCAAAATACTGGTATAAATTAGAAAAACTTGAAGTCATGAAACGATTCAATAATGATCAAAAAGAATTATAAGAAATAAATCAACAACTAGAAGAATTAACCATTAGCCTATGCAATCATGTTGCATCGGCAAATTTCAATGAATTTTAATTAGTGTGCCAGCGTCATGATCTAGAAAAGACCATAGAATATTGGAAAACCAACCTTAGAATACTCAATTCCTTCATAGGACAATATCAAGTCATATAGTCTCGACCCATTCAATGCGGAGTAAAATATTTTCAAAAACTATTTTCAAATGTTTTGAAACGAAAAAGTTTTACTAGGAATGTTCCCCTTTCTAACAACAACCATAATTTATTTTCAATTATCAACCAGTCAAACTTCAACATGAATACTCAAACCCACCCTACCTATGTAAATTCTGTTCCAAGTCAATTCCAAATTTCACATGCTGAAGAACTTCCTCAGACCTCAATCCAACATCCTTCATCTTCTACTCAAATACCTTCTTCTAGATTATCAGAACATTTCCATACAAGTTCCACCATGAACAACAACGGCCAAAACTCACAAGTATTCAATGACTCCAATTCTGCACAACTAACAAATTTTCCATATGAACCGCTCCTATTCTATCTTCGTGACCATGAACCCTACTATACATCATTCCATGGGCTACAATACAATGAAAATGCTATTCTCATTGATTATTGGGAATGGTACAATTCCTCTGAAGTATCATTTTACAGTTATCTCAAACTTATCAAAGCTTATCAAACCCTTGTTCAAGATGTTAACAATCATCTAGTTCTTATCGTTATGACCACTGGGTATATTAATTATTTCAAATGGTTCAACAGACAGCTTGAATATTGCACAGTTTTTGAACCTCATATTTTCAAATTTGTGTCAAAAGTATTTCCTGATATTCACATTTGTCCAGTTGATCAAAGTCATACTCAAGTCCTCATACCATTACAGTATCCATTCCAAATCGATGCTTCATGTCTTGTTCACACAAAGTATGGCTTACTTTGCAAATTTTTACAAGATGATTACTTCTATTTTCGTTAGTAATCCCCGTCTACTACAAATCAAATTCATTCCCATCCTCAGCTCATTCAGATTATGACCCCTGGGGTGGTCCTCGTGCTCAAGATCCTTATGACTATTGAGTAGATTTTCTACTCCTAGTCGTCATTCCAAAAAAAAAAAAAACCAAAACACGAAAAGAGCCCGCAAAGGTCTTGACCTTTGGCAAAAGTAAGGGCCATTATCTCTTTACGCAGTTTTTCTTTTGCAGGATTCCATCATTTTCCACACCACTCAATCTCAAGGCCCTAGGAGGGGATCTCCCATGATCATTCAAGCCAGCAATATCCAAGTTCAGAGCAATGTCCACGTTGCCAAGTTCAATTCATAAAAATCAAAGATCAATTCAATGTACAAAATGTCCAAACAAGACTAGCAATTAATGATGCAATTCAATGTCCACGTTGCATTTCAATATCCAAGAAGATCGACTCAAAAATGATGTCTAGCAATTACTAAGGTAATTCAACGTGTCAACACTCAACTCAATTATGCCTTATAAAGACTCATGACTCATCATCATGTCAACATCAAGGACAATGACTCATCAAGACTAGCAATGACTCAACACGGCAAGTAATTATGTAAGGCCATAGCTCATCATCATCAAATGTAATGACTCATCACGACAAAACAGTTCAAGTCATCAGAACAATTATTCAAGTGTACTGCTCACGACAGCTTATCTAAATACTGTTTGGGACAGCTCATCAAAGTTATTATTCAAAAATACTGTTCAAGAAGACAGCTCATCAGAGTAATTATTCAAGAATACTGCTCGAGAGGGACAATAATTCCATAACAGTCCAAGGCTCATTATTATTCAGCATTGTTTCACTTTTGATGTGGTTCCAGTCGAAATTCAACATGAAGCTGTGATAATTCAAGATTGTCGGCAAAAGTTATCAGCACAAGATTCAATCTTTACCATCCACTTGTATACATTTAATTCCATATTGTATTCTATAAATAGATACTCCATAGCATTGTATTAGGCAGAATGCATATCACATAGCACGTAATCACTAAAAGCCTTTCTCCTCCTTCTTTCAAAAGCTTTCTGTGTATCCCTTTTACTCCCTCACCAAGAGCTTCGATTCAAATTCTTATATCAGTTCTATCAATTCAACTAAAAGTAAGTTTTTATGCATCTGCTTTGTTCCTTTCAATTTTATTGCTTCCAATTTCGTTTTAATTATTACTTCAAAATTATATTTTACATAACATCAATTTGCTACTCCGCTGCCCTGCTTGTTAATCCCACGTCTAGGCCTTAACTATTGCCCGCCTAGGCCCGATCCGGCCCCTTCTGGTATCAGAGCCAAGTTTGTGCCTTTAGTTAGTGTCTAGCCGTTGCTAGCATTGGTCAGCTGTTGGTCAGCCCCAGTAAGTCCCTTGGTCAGCCGTGGTTGGGTGGTCTCGATGGGGTGATCCCAGTGGTCCCGGTAGAATGGGCGTGACTCCTAGCTAAGTGTTCAAATGTAACTCAGATGGCCTCTTGGGTTAAAGATCGTCTTAGTTTAAGTAGTAGTAAGAACTTAAATGTGGTTAATAGTTGGGAAGTTAGTTGTCAAATTGATGTGTCTAATTGGAAAATTCCTGAACAAAAGATAGAAACAATTTTTCAAATAGGTAAGTTTGATTTCAATACTGCTTTATCAATAAAGATCATGAAGAAACATTTTGTAAAGAACATAGTCTGTCTTCAAAATCTTTAGAAAATATAGAACTCCCTCGAACTTCATATTCAGTGCCTTCTAGGTCTATTAGTTATAATTATTTAAAAGATAATCAAGTTGAAAATACTCAAAAAATTTATTATAAAGCTCAAATAGCTGAACCAATAGATGAAGCTACTTCATCAATTGGTTCCCCAACTAACTCAACCATGCAACCTCCATCATTTTCTTCAATTAATGTTATTTCAAAGCCCTTTGAAATCAATAAAGATTACTTACGTCAAAATTTCAATTCAATAGAAAATAAAGCCAAAAGAGAATGGTTCCTTTCACACTTTGATTTAAATGCTCAAGCATTCATTAGGCAAGAATGGTATTCATTCATGGAAAGACACCAAGTCAATGTCACTTTCTTTAATTGGTGGGCTATGTTTGTCTCTGATAATAATCTTTCAGACCCATTCCAAGTCAAAGAAATAAATACTAATATTGATTTTGCTAAAAAATGGACACTCAAGAATCGTCAAATAATTACCCTTTTCATTCCTCCATTAGAAGAAATTATTTTGGAAATCCCTGAAGGTAATATTCCAGCTGTTCCATTCAAAATAGGTAGAAATGATACAGAAAATAGTCAAGTAATTCTAAATGATATTAAAAAAGTATATCATCAAAATAATTATACAAATCAAGTATTACATGCAGTGTCTCAACAAGTCAATATGATCTCTCCTCAAGTTGAAACAATTGTTAAAAAACAAGAAATTGATTCATTAACTGAAACATTAGAAAACTTAGATATTAACGATACTAAAAAAGATAAGCCAAACTTCTTAGATGATATTGCAAAACCCCTATTCAAAATAAGACATTCAAATAAATTAGAACTCCCAGATACTAGTACTCCTTTAATTTCCAGGACTGATGAAAAATTAAAAGAAGTAGAAACTTCAACCCACAATCCAATTAACAATACAGTTAATATTTTAGAAAAAGATTTATCTCTATTAGATGACGATTTTCAAAACATTAATAAAATATAGAAAAAGGAAATTCCATATTATTCCAAGCAAACCCCTCCAAATCTTCACCTTGAAAGTGCTAAAACAATAATTACAGAAAACTTTGCTGGTGATTCAATATATGAATGGAATATTGATGGTTGTAGTGACCATGAAATATTTATAACACTCCAAATAATGTTAATTGCTTATACAGCTTATTCAACTAAATGTACAATAGATTTACAAGCTTTTGATTTATTAACCCCTGAATTCACTGGTATACTCAAAAGTTGGTGGAAGAATTATATTCAAGAAGAGGAACGCAATAAAATCAGAACTCATACAAATTGTCAAGGACAACTAGATAATATAGAAACACTAATTTATACAATAGTTACCAATTTTCTTGGAAGTCCAAAAGAAATTACTGCTGCAACAAATATTCTTTTAACAAATCTAAGATGTCCAACTATCGAAGGTTGCAATTGGTATAAAGATACATTTTTAACATATCTATTAAAAAGAGAAGACGGTCGTCAACCTTATTGGAAAGAAAAATTTATTTCAGGGTTACCATCTTTACTTTCTCAAAGATTATTCAATAAATTAAGTGAAGCCATAGGTAAAGGTCCAATTCCATTCGAACAAATTACGTTTGGTCAGTTGCTAAGTTTTATTAAAAAAGAAGGAATTTTATTATGTAATGAATTAAAATTACAAGCAAGATATTCAATAGATAAGGCTGCTAAACGGAAAAAATTAGGTTCTTTTTGTGAAGCATTTCGTCTTCCAAAGTTAGAAGCTCCATCTATCAAGAAACGAAGAAATACTCAAATTAGCAAGAAGAAACAATATACTACAAGAAAGCCAAATTATAAAAAATTAAGTCCTAAAAAAAGTACTCCAAAAAAGAAAGTCGATAGTACTAATACTGGTCATAAGTGTGATAAATTAGGTCATTATGCCAAAAATTGTAAAATCAAAAAGAAACTTAATGAAATATGTGCCGAATATCCAGATATTCAAGAGAAATTAATTACATTATTCGAACTTAAAGATACGCCTATTCAATCAGAAAATTCATCATCCTCTTCTAATTATGAAGACAATAATATCAATGAACTAGAAAGTGATTCAAGTGAATATTCATCAAGTAATGAGTCCTCAAGATCATGCTATAAGTGTATTAATGTTATAACTACTAATAAAAATGAGAAAGAATTTTTATTAGATTTAATTAATCAAATTCAAGATACGGAATTAACAAAAGAGTATTTACAAAAACTCAAAAATATATTAATAAAAGAAGACTCTTTAGAACCTCCTCATAAGGTAAGTACCAGTAAAATATTTGAAACACATGAGATTCCAAATATTTCAAAAGCAGTTAATATTCAAGATTTGAAAAACAAAGTTACTATATTAAAAGAACAGATTAAAAATTTGCACAAAGATTTATGTTCATTACATACAAAAGATCTTGAATTAGAAACGAGATTAACATTAATAGAAAATGGACTTTCTTCCTCAAACAATCAAACCGAAGATACTCCTACTGATCAACAATTTGTTTCAACTATTAATCAAATAAATTTTCAAAAATGGTATACTCATATTACTCTTAAAATTAAAGATAATTTTTAATTTAATACTGTTGCACCCTTAGATAGTGGTGCAGATCAAAATTGTATAAAAGAAGGATTAATTCCCTCAATATATTATGAAAAGACAAAAGAACAACTCCATAGTGCTAACGGCATGGCATTACAAATTAAGTATAAATTATCAAATGCTTACATAAGCAATCAAGGATTTTGTTTCAAAAACTCATTCATTTTAGTACGAGATATAAGTCAAGAAGTTATTCTTATAACTCCTTTCATTACACAAATTTATCCATTTAAAGTAGATCAAATCGGCGTGCATACAGAAATTATGGAAACTATAATATCGTTCAAATTTGTTGCCCCTATTGATGAAGTAGATTTATCTTTATTACAAAACACCACAATATCAAGACAAATCAATATAATTGAATGTAATAATCCAAAATATTGGTATAAATTAGAAAACTTGAAGCCATGAAAGGACTCGATAATGATCAAAAAGAATTACAAGAAATAAATCAACAACTAGAAGAAATCAACATTAGCCTATGCAATCATGTTGCATCAGCAAATTTCAATGAATTTTAATTAGTGTGTCAGCGTCATGATCTAGAAAAGACCATAGAATATTGGAAAACCAACCATAGAATACTCAATACCTGCATAGGCCAATATCAAATCATATAGTCTCAACCCATTCAATGCGAAGTAAAATATTTTCAAAAACTATTTTCAACTGTTTTGAAACGAAAAAGTTTTACTAGGAATGTTCCCCTTTCTAACAACAACCATAATTTATTTTCAATTATCAACCATTCAAACTTCATCATGAATACTCAAACCCATCCTACCTATGTAAATTCTGTTCCAAGTCAATTCTAAATTTCACATGCTGAAGAACTTCCTCAGACCTCAATCCAACATCCTTCATCTTCTACTCAAATATCTTCTTCTGAATTATCAGAACGTTTCCATACAAGTCTCACCATGAACAACAACGGCCAAAACTCACAAGTATTCAATGACTCCAATTCTGCACAACTAACAAATTTTCCATATGAACCGCTCCTATTCTATCTTCGTGACCATAAACCCTACTATACATCGTTCCATGGGCCACGATACAATGAAAATGCTATTCTCATTGATTATTAGGAATGGTACAATTCCTCTGAAGTATCATTTTACAGTTATCTCAAACTTATCAAAGCTTATCAAACCCTTGTTCAAGATGTTAACAATCATCTAGTTCTTATCGTTATGACCACTGGGTATCTTAATTATTTCAAATGGTTCAACAGATAGCTTGAATATTGGACAGCTTTTGAACCTCATATTTTCAAATTTGTGTCAAAAGTATTTCCCGATATTCACATTTCTCCAGTTGATCAAAGTCATACTCAAGTCCTCATACCATTACAGTATCCATTCCAAATCGATGCTTCCTGTCTTGTTCACACAAAGAATGGCTTATTTGCAAATTTCTACAAGATGATTATTTCCATTTTCGTTACTAATCCCCATCTACTACAAATCAAATTCATTCTCATTCTCAGTTCATTCAAATTATGACCCCTGGGCTAGTCCTTATGCTCAAGATCCCTATGACTATTGAGTAGATTTTCTACTCCTAGTCGTCATTCCAAAAAAAAAAAAAAAAACAAAACCATGAAAAGAGCCCGCAAAGGTCTTGACCTTTGGCAAAAGTAAGGGCCATTATCTCTTTACGCAGTTTTTCTTTTGCAGGATTCCATCATTTTCCACACCACTCAATCTCAAGGCCCTAGGAGGGGATCTCCCATGATCATTCAAGCCAGCAATATCCAAGTTCAGAGCAATGTCCACGTTGCCAAGTTCAATTCATAAAAATCAAAGATCAATTCAATGTACAAAATGTCCAAACAAGACTAGCAATTAATGATGCAATTCAATGTCCACGTTGCATTTCAATATCCAAGAAGATCGACTCAAAAATGATGTCTAGCAATTACTAAGGTAATTCAACGTGTCAACACTCAACTCAATTATGCCTTATAAAGACTCATGACTCATCATCATGTCAACATCAAGGACAATGACTCATCAAGACTAGCAATGACTCAACACGGCAAGTAATTATGTAAGGCCATAGCTCATCATCATCAAATGTAATGACTCATCACGACAAAACAGTTCAAGTCATCAGAACAATTATTCAAGTGTACTGCTCACGACAGCTTATCTAAACACTGTTCGGGACAGCTCATCAAAGTAATTATTCAAGAATACTATTCAAGAAGACAGCTCATCAGAGTAATTATTCAAGAATACTGCTCGAGAAGGACAATAATTCCAGAACAGTCCAAGGCTCATTATTATTCAGCACTGTTTCACTTTTCACGTGGTTCCAGTCGAAATTCAACATGAAGCTGTGATAATTCAAGATTGTCGGCAAAAGTTATCAGCACAAGTTTCAATCTTTACCATCCATTTGTACACATTTAATTCCATATTGTATTCTATAAATAGATACTCCATAGCATTGTATTAGGCAGAATGCAGATCACATAGCACGTAATCACTAAAAGCCTTTCTCCTCCTTTTTTCAAAAGCTTTCTGTATATCCCTTGTACTCCATCACCAAGAACTTCGATTCAAATCCTTGTATCAGTTTTATCAATTCAACTAAAAGTAAGTTTTCATGCATCTGCTTTGTTCCTTTCAATTTTATTGCTTCCAATTTCGTTTTAATTATTAGTTCAAAATTATATTTTACATAACATTAATTTGCTACTCCGCTCCCCTGCTTGTTAATCCCACATCTAGGCCTTAACTATTGCCCGCCTAGGTCCAATCCTGCCCCTCCTAGTATCAGATCCAAGTTTGTGCCTTTAGTTGGTGTCTAGCCATTGCTAGCGTCGGTCAGCTGTTGGTCAGCCCTAGTAAGTCCCTTGGTCAGCCGTGGTTAGGTGGTCCTGGTGGGGTGGTCCCAGTGGTCCCGGTAGAATGTGCGTGACTCCTAGCTAAGTGTTCAAATTTAACTTAGATGGCCTCTTGGGTTAAAGATTGTCTTAGTTTAAGTAGTAGTAAGAACTCAAATGTGGTTAATGGTTGGGAAGTTAGTTGTCAAATTGATGTGTCTAATTGGAAAATTCCTGAATAAAAGATAGAAACAATTTTTCAAACAGGTAAGTTTGATTTCAATACTGCTTTATCAATAAAGATCATGAAGAAACATTTTGTAAAGAGCATAGTCTATCTTCAAAATCTTTAGAAAATATAGAACTTCCTCGAACTTCATATTCAGTGCCTTCTAGGTCTATTAGTTATAATTATTTAAAAGATAATCAAGTTGAAAATACTCAAAAAATTTATTATAAAGCTCAAATAGCTGAACCAATAGATGAAGCTACTTCATCAATTGGTTCCCCAACTAACTCAACCATGCAACCTCCATCATTTTCTTCAATTAATGTTATTTCAAAGCCCTTTGAAATCAACAAAGATTACTTACGTCAAAATTTCAATTCAATAGAAAATAAAGCCAAAAGAGAATGGTTCCTTTCACACTTTGATTTAAATACTCAAGCATTCATCAGGCAAGAATGGTATTCATTCATGGAAAGACACCAAGTCAATGTCACTTTCTTTAATTGGTGGGCTATGTTTGTCTCTGATAATAATCTTTCAGACCTATTCCAAGTCAAAGAAATAAATACTAATATTGATTTTGCTAAAAAATGGACACTCAAGAATCGTCAAATAATTACCCTTTTCATTCCTTCATTAGAAGAAATTATTTTGGAAATCTCTGAAGGTAATATTCCAGCTGTTCCATTCAAAATAGGTAGAAATGATACAGAAAATATTCAAGTAATTCTAAATGATATTAAAAAAGTATATCATCAAAATAATTATACAAATCAAGTATTACATGCAGTGTGTCAACAAGTCAATATGATCTCTCCTCAAGTTGAAACAATTGTTAAAAAACAAGAAATTGATTCATTAACTGAAAAATTAAAAAATTTAGATATTAATGATACTAAAAAAGATAAGCCAAATTTTTTAGATGATATTGCAAAACCTCTATTCAAAATAAGGCGTTCAAATAAATTAGAACTTCCAGATACTAGTACTCCTTTAATTTCCAATATTGATGAAAAATTACAAGAAGTAGAAACTTCAACCCACATTCTAATTAACAATACAGTTAATATTTTAGAAAAAGATTTATCTCTATCAGATGATGATTTTCAAAACATTAATAAAATATAGAAAAAGGAAATTCCATATTATTCCAAGCAAACCCCTCCAAATCTTCACCTTGAAAGTGCTAAAACAATAATTACAGAAAACTTTGCTGGTGATTCAATATATGAATGGAATATTGATGGTTGTAGTGACCATGAAATATTTATAACACTCCAAATAATGTTAATTGCTTATACAGCTTATTCAACTAAATGTACAATAGATTTACAAGCTTTTGATTTATTAACCCCTGAATTCACTGGTATACTCAAAAGTTGGTGGAAGAATTATATTCAAGAAGAGGAACGCAATAAAATCAGAACTCATACAAATTGTCAAGGACAACTAGATAATATAGAAACACTAATTTATACAATAGTTACCAATTTTCTTGGAAGTCCAAAAGAAATTACTGCTGCAACAAATATTCTTTTAACAAATCTAAGATGTCCAACTATCGAAGGTTGCAATTGGTATAAAGATACATTTTTAACATATCTATTAAAAAGAGAAGACGGTCGTCAACCTTATTGGAAAGAAAAATTTATTTCAGGGTTACCATCTTTACTTTCTCAAAGATTATTCAATAAATTAAGTGAAGCCATAGGTAAAGGTCCAATTCCATTCGAACAAATTACGTTTGGTCAGTTGCTAAGTTTTATTAAAAAAGAAGGAATTTTATTATGTAATGAATTAAAATTACAAGCAAGATATTCAATAGATAAGGCTGCTAAACGGAAAAAATTAGGTTCTTTTTGTGAAGCATTTCGTCTTCCAAAGTTAGAAGCTCCATCTATCAAGAAACGAAGAAATACTCAAATTAGCAAGAAGAAACAATATACTACAAGAAAGCCAAATTATAAAAAATTAAGTCCTAAAAAAAGTACTCCAAAAAAGAAAGTCGATAGTACTAATACTGGTCATAAGTGTGATAAATTAGGTCATTATGCCAAAAATTGTAAAATCAAAAAGAAACTTAATGAAATATGTGCCGAATATCCAGATATTCAAGAGAAATTAATTACATTATTCGAACTTAAAGATACGCCTATTCAATCAGAAAATTCATCATCCTCTTCTAATTATGAAGACAATAATATCAATGAACTAGAAAGTGATTCAAGTGAATATTCATCAAGTAATGAGTCCTCAAGATCATGCTATAAGTGTATTAATGTTATAACTACTAATAAAAATGAGAAAGAATTTTTATTAGATTTAATTAATCAAATTCAAGATACGGAATTAACAAAAGAGTATTTACAAAAACTCAAAAATATATTAATAAAAGAAGACTCTTTAGAACCTCCTCATAAGGTAAGTACCAGTAAAATATTTGAAACACATGAGATTCCAAATATTTCAAAAGCAGTTAATATTCAAGATTTGAAAAACAAAGTTACTATATTAAAAGAACAGATTAAAAATTTGCACAAAGATTTATGTTCATTACATACAAAAGATCTTGAATTAGAAACGAGATTAACATTAATAGAAAATGGACTTTCTTCCTCAAACAATCAAACCGAAGATACTCCTACTGATCAACAATTTGTTTCAACTATTAATCAAATAAATTTTCAAAAATGGTATACTCATATTACTCTTAAAATTAAAGATAATTTTTAATTTAATACTGTTGCACCCTTAGATAGTGGTGCAGATCAAAATTGTATAAAAGAAGGATTAATTCCCTCAATATATTATGAAAAGACAAAAGAACAACTCCATAGTGCTAACGGCATGGCATTACAAATTAAGTATAAATTATCAAATGCTTACATAAGCAATCAAGGATGTTGTTTCAAAAACTCATTCATTTTAGTGCGAGATAAAAGTCAAGAAGTTATTCTTGTAACTCCTTTCATTACTCAAATTTATCCATCTAAAGTAGATCAAATCGGCGTGCATACAGAAATTATGGGAACTATAATATCGTTCAAATTTGTTGCCCCTATTGATGAAATAGATTTATCTTTATTACAAAACACCACAATATCAAGACAAATCAATATAATTGAATGTAATAATCCAAAATATTGGTATAAATTAGAAAACTTGAAGCTATGAAAGGACTCGATAATGATCAAAAAGAATTACAAGAAATAAATCAACAACTAGAAGAAATCAACATTAGCCTATGCAATCATGTTGCATCAGCAAATTTCAATGAATTTTAATTAGCGTGCCAGCGTCATGATCTAGAAAAGACCATAGAATATTGGAAAACCAACCTTAGAATACTCAATACCTGCATAGGCCACTATCAAATCATATAGTCTCAACCCATTCAATGCGGAGTAAAATATTTTCAAAAACTATTTTCAAATGTTTTGAAAGGAAAAAGTTTTACTAGGAATGTTCCCCTTTCTAACAACAACCATAATTTATTTTCAATTATCAACCATTCAAACTTCATCATGAATACTCAAACCCATCCTACCTATGTAAATTCTGTTCCAAGTCAATTCCAAATTTCACATGCTGAAGAACTTCCTCAGACCTCAATCCAACATCCTTCATCTTCTACTCAAATACCTTCTTCTGAATTATCAGAACATTTCCATACAAGTCTCACCATGAACAACAACGGCCAAAACTCACGAGTATTCAATGACTCCAATTCTGCACAACTAACAAATTTTCCATATGAACCGCTCCTATTCTATCTTCGTGACCATGAACCCTACTATACATCGTTCCATGGGCCACGATACAATGAAAATGCTATTCTCATTGATTATTAGGAATGGTACACTTCCTTTGAAGTATCATTTTACAGTTATCTCAAACTTAACAAAGCTTATCAAACCCTTGTTCAAGATATTAACAATCATCTAGTTCTTATCGTTATGACCACTGGGTATATTAATTATTTCAAATGGTTCAACAGACAGCTTGAATATTGGATAGCTTTTGAACCTCATATTTTCAAATTTGTGTCAAAAGTATTTCCCAATATTCACATTTCTCCAGTTGATCAAAGTCATACTCAAGTCCTCATACCATTACAGTATCCATTCCAAATCGATGCTTCCTGTCTTGTTCACACAAAGAATGGCTTATTTGCAAATTTGTACAAGATGATTATTTCTATTTTCGTTACTAATCCCCATCTACTACAAATCAAATTCATTCTCATTCTCAGTTCATTCAAATTATGACCCCTGGGGTAGTCCTTATGCTCAAGATCCCTATGACTATTGGGTAGATTTTCTACTCCTAGTCATCATTCCAAAAAAAAAAAAAACCAAAACCACGAAAAGAGCCCGCAAAGGTCTTGACCTTTGGCAAAAGTAAGGGCCATTATCTCTTTACGCAGTTTTTCTTTTGCAGGATTCCATCATTTTCCACACCACTCAATCTCAAGGCCCCAAGAGGGGATCTCCCATGATCATTCAAGCCAGCAATATCCAAGTTCAGAGCAATGTCGACGTTGCCAAGTTCAATTCACAAAAATCAAAGATCAATTTAATGTACAAAATGTCCAAAGAAGTCTAGCAATTAATGATGCAATTCAATGTCCACGTCGCATTTCAATATCCAAGAAGATCGATTCAAAAATGATGTCTAGTAATTACTAAGGTAATTTAACGTGTCAACACTCAACTCAATTATGCCTTATAAGGACTCATGACTCATCATCATGTCAACATCAAGGACAATGACTCATCAAGACTGGCAATGACTCAACACGGCAAGTAATTACGTAAGGCCATGACTCATCATCATTAAATGTAATGACTCATCACGACAAAACAGTTCAAGTCATCAGAACAATTATTCAAGTGTACTGCTCACGACAGCTTATCTAAACACTGTTCGGGATAGCTCATCAAAGTAATTATTCAAGAATACTGTCCAAGAAGACAGCTCATCAGAGTAATTATTCAAGAATACTGCTCGAGAAGGACAATAGTTTCATAACAGTCCAAGGCTTATTATTATTCAGCACTGTTTCACTTTTGACGTGGTTCCAGTCGAAATTCAACATGAAGCTGTGATAATTCAAGATTGTCAGCAAAAGTTATCAGCACAAGATTCAATCTTTACCATCCACTTGTACACATTTAATTCCATATTGTATTCTATAAATAGATACTCCATAGCATTTTATTAGGCAGAATGCAGATCACATAGCACGTAATCACTAAAAGCCTTTCTCCTCCTTCTTTCAAAAGCTTTCTGTGTATCCCTTTTACTCCATCACCAAGAGCTTCGATTCAAATTCTTATATCAGTTCTATTAATTCAACTAAAAGTAAGTTTTCATGCATCTGCTTTGTTCCTTTCAATTTTATTGCTTCCAATTTCGTTTTAATTATTACTTCAAAATTATATTTTACATAACATCAATTTGCTACTCCGCTGCCCTGCTTGTTAATCCCACGTCTAGGCCTTAACTATTGCCCGCCTAGGCCCGATCCTGCCCCTTCTGGTATCAGAGCCAAGTTTGTGCCTTTAGTTAGTGTCTAGCCGTTGCTAGCATTGGTCAGCTGTTGATCAGCCCCAGTAAGTCCCTTGGTCAGCCGTGGTTGGGTGGTCTCGATGGGGTGGTCCCAGTGGTCCCGGTAGAATGTGCATGACTCCTAGCTAAGTGTTCAAACGTAACTCAGATGGCCTCTTGGGTTAAAGATCATCTTAGTTTAAGTAGTAGTAAGAACACAAATGTGGTTAATAGTTGGGAAGTTAGTTGTCAAATTGATATGTCTAATTGAAAAATTCCTGAACAAAAGATAGAAACAATTTATAAGTTTGATTTCAATACTGCTTCATCAATAAAAGATCATGAAGAAACATTAAGTAAAGAACATAGTCTATCTTCAAAATCTTTAGAAAATATAGAACTCCCTCGAACTTCATATTTAATGCCTTCTAGGTCTATAAGTTATAATTATTTAAAAGATAATCAAGTTGAAAATACTAAAAAAATTTATTATAAAGTTCTAATAGCTAAACCAATAGATGAAGCTACTTCATCAATAGGTTCCCTAACTTACTCAACTATGCAACCTCCATCATTTTCTTCAATTAATGTTATTTCAAAGCCCTTTGAAATCAATAAAGATTATTCACATCAAAATTTCAATTCAATAGAAAACAAAGCCAAAAGAGAATGGTTCTTTTCACACTTTGGTTTAAATGCTCAAGCATTCATTAGGCAAGAATGGTATTCATTCATGGAAAGACACCAAGTCAATGTTACTTTCTTTAATTGGTGGGCTATGTTTGCCTCCGATAATAATCTTCCAGACCCATTCCAAGTCAAAGAAATAAATACTAATATTAATTTTGATAAAAAACAGACACTTAAGAATCGTCAAATAATTACCCCTTTCATTCCTCTATTAGAAGAAATTATTTTGAAAACCCCTGAAGGTAACATTCCAGCTATTCCATTCAAAATATGTAGAAATGATACAGAAAATAGTCAAGTAATTCTAAGTGATATTAAAAAAGTATATTACAAAATAATTATACAAATTAAGTATTACATGCAGTGTCTCAACAAGTCAATATGATCTCTACTCAAATTGAAACAATTGTTAAAAAACAAGAAATTGATTCATTAACTGAAACATTAGAAAATTTAGATATTAACGATACTAAAAAAGATAAGCCAAACTTCTTAGATGATATTGCAAAACCCCTATTCAAAATAAGACATTCAAATAAATTAGAACTCCCAGATACTAGTACTTCTTTAATTTCCAGGACTGATGAAAAATTAAAAGAAGTAGAAACTTCAACCCACAATCCAATTAACAATACAGTTAATATTTTAGAAAAAGATTTATCTCTATTAGATGATGATTTTCAAAACATTAATAAAATATACAAAAAGGAAATTCCATATTATTCCAAGCAAACCCCTCCAAATCTTCACCTTGAAAGTGCTAAAATAATAATTACAGAAAACTTTGCTCGTGATTCAATATATGAATGGAATATTGATGGTCGTAGTGACCATGAAATATTTATAACACTCCAAAGAATGTTAATTACTTGTACAGCTTATTCAACTAAACGTGCAACAGATTTATAAGTTTTTGATTTATTAACCTCTGGATTCACTGGTATACTCAAAAATTGGTGGGAGAATTATATTCAAGAAGAGGAATGCAATAAAATCAGAACTCATACAAATTCTCAAGGACAACTAGATGATATAGAAACACTAATTTATCCCATAGTTACCAATTTTCTTGGAAGACCAAAAAAAATTACTGCTGCAACAGATATTCTTTTAATAAATCTAAGATGTCCAACTCTCAAAGATTACAATTGGTATAAAGATACATTTTTAACATATCTATTGAAAAGAGAAGACTGTCGTCAACCTTATTGGAAAGAGAAATTTATTTCGGGGTTACCATCTTTACTTTCTCAAAGAATATTCAATAAATTAAGTGAAGCCCTAGGTAAAGGTCCAATTCCATTCGAACAAATTACGTTTGGTCAATTGCTAAGTTATATTGAAAAAGAAGGAATTTTATTATGTAACGAATTAAAATTACAAGCAAGATATTCAACAGATAAGGCTGCTAAATGAAAAGAATTTGGTTCTTTTTGTGAAGCATTTCATCTTCCAAAGCTAGAAGCTCCATCTTTTAAAAAACGAAGAAATACTTAAATTAGTAAGAAGAAACAATATACTACAAGAAAGCCAAATTACAAAAAATTAAGTCCTAAAAAGACTACTCCAAAAAAGAAAGTCGATAATACTAATACTTGTTATAAGTGTGATAAATTAGGCCATTATGCCAAAAATTGTAAAGTCAAAAAGAAACTTAATGAAATATGTGCCGAATATCTAGATATTCAAGAGAAATTAATTACATTATTTGAACTCAAAGATACGCCTATTCAATCAGAAAATTCATCATCCTCTTCTAATTATGAAGACAATAATATCAATGAATTAGAAAGTGATTCAAGTGAATATTCATCAAGTAATGAGTCCTCAAGATTATGCTATAAGTGTATTAATGTTGTAACTACTAATAAAAATGAAAAAGAATTTTTATTAGATTTAATTGAGCAAATTCAAGATACAGAATGAACAAAAGAGCATTGACAAAAACTCAAAAGTATATTAGTAAAAGAAGACTCTTTAGAACCTCCTCATAAGGTAAGTATCAGTAAAATATTTGAAATACGTGAGATTTCAAATATTTTAAAAGCAGTTAATATTCAAGATTTCAAAAACGAAGTTACTATATTAAAAGAACAAATTAAAAATTTGCATAAAGATTTATGTTCATTACATACAAAAGATCTTGAATTAGAAATGAGATTAACATTAATAGAAAATGGACCTTCTTCCTCAAACAATCAAACCGAAGATACTCCTACTGATCAACAATTTGTTTCAACTATTAATCAAATAAATTTTCAAAAATGGTATACTCATATTACTCTTAAAATTAAAGATAATTTTGAATTCAATACTATTGCACTCTTAGATAGTGGTGTAGATCAAAATTGTATAAAAGAAGGATTAATTTCCTCAATATATTATGAAAAGACAAAAGAACAACTCCATAGTGCTAATGGCATGGCATTACAAATTAAGTATAAATTATCAAATGCTTACATATGCAATCAAGGATATTGTTTCAAAAACTCATTCATTTTAGTACGAGATATAAGTCAAGAAGTTATTCTTGTAACTCCTTTCATTACTCAAATTTATCCATTTAAAGTAGATCAAATCGGTGTGCATACAAAAATTATGGGAACTACAATATCGTTCAAATTTGTTACCTCTGTTGATCAAGAAGATTTATCTTTATTACAAAACACCTTAATATCAAGACAAATCAATATAATTGAATGTAATAATCCAAAATATTGGTATAAATTAGAAAAACTTGAAGTCATGAAACGACTCGATAATGATCAAAAAGAATTACAAGAAATAAATCAACAACTAGAAGAATTAAACATTAGCCTATGCAATCATGTTGCATCAGCAAATTTTAATGAATTTTAATTAGTGTGCCAGCGTCATAATTTAGAAAAGACCATAGAATATTGGAAAACCAATCTTAGAATACTCAATACCTGCATAGGCCAATATCAAATCATATAGCCTCAGCCCATTCAATGCGGAGTAAAATATTTTCAAAAACTATTTTCAAAAGTTTTGAAACAAAAAAGTTTTACTATGAATTTTCCCCTTTCTAACAACAACCATAATTTATTTTCAATTATCAACCATTCAAACTTCATCATGAATACTCAAACCCATCCTACCTATGCAAATTCTATTCCAAGTTAATTCCAAATTTCACATACTAAAGAACTTCCTTAGACCTCAATCCAACATCCTTCATCTTCCACTCAAATACCTTCTTCTGAATTATCAGAACATTTCCGTACAAGTCTCACCATGAACAACAACGGCCAAAACTCACAAGTATTCAATGACTCCAATTCCACATAACTAACAAATTTTCCGCATGAACCGTTCCTATTCTATCTTCGTGACCATGAACTCTGCTATACATCGTTCTATGGGCCACGATACAATAAAAATGCTATCTTCATTGATTATCAAGAATGGTACAATTCCTTTGAAGTGTCATTTTATAGTTACCTCAAACTTATCAAACCCTTGTTCAAGATATTAACAATCATCCGGTTCTTATCGTTATGCCCACTGGGTATATTAATTATTTCAAATGGTTCCACGGACAGCTTGAATATTAGACAGCTTTTGAACCTCATATTTTCAAATTTATGTCAAATGTACTTCCCGATATTCATATTTTTCCAGTTGATCAAAGTCATACTCAAGTCCTCAGACCATTACAGTATCAATTCCAAATTAATGCTTCCTGTCTTGTTCACACAAAGTATGGCTTACGTTGTAAATTTCTATAAGATGATTGTTTCCATTTTCATTACTAATCCCCATCCACTACAAATCAAATACATTCTCATTCTCAGTTCATTCAATTTATGAGCCCTGGGGTAGACCTTGTGTTCAAGATCCCTATGACAATTGAGTAGATTTTCTACACCTAGTTGTCATTCAAAAAAAAAAAAAAAACGAAAAGAGGCCGCAAAGGTCTTGGCCTTTGGCAAAAGTAAGGGCCATTATCTCTTTACGCAGTTTTTCTTTTGCAGGATTCCATCATTTTCCACACCACTCAATCTCAAGGCCCCGGGAGAGGATCTCCCATGATCATTCAAGCCAGCAATATCCACGTTCAGAGCAATGTCCACATTGCTAAGTTCAATTCACAAAAATCAAAGATCAATTCAATGTACAAGATGTCCAAAGAAGACTAGCAATTAATGATGCAATTCAATGTCCACGTTGCATTTCAGTATCTAACAAGATCGATTCAAAAATGATGTCTAGCAATTACTAAGGTAATTCAAGGTGTCAACACTCAACTCAATTATGCCTTATCAAGACTCATCACTCATCATCATGTCAACACCAAGACAATGACTCATCAAGACGGACAATGACTCAACACAGCAAGTAATTATGTAAGGCCATGATTCATCATCAAATGTAATGACTCATCGCGACAAAACAGTTCAAGTCATCAGAATAATTATTCAACCGTACTGCTCACCACAGCTTATTTAAACACTATTCGGGACAGCTCATCAAAGTAATTATTCAGGAATACTGTTCAAGAAGACAGCTCATCAGAGTAATTATTCAAGAATACTGTTCGAGAAGGACAATAATTCCAAAAAAGTCCAAGGTTCATTATTATTCAGCACTGTTTCACTTTTGACATGGTTCCAGTCTAAATTCAACACGAAGCTGTAATAATTCAAGATTGAAGGCAAAAGTTATCAACACAAGATGCAATCTTTACCAACCACTTGTACACATTTAATTCCATATTGTATTCTATAAATAGATACTCCATAGCGTTGTATTAGGCAGAATGCAGATCACATAGCACGTAATCACTAAAAGCCTTTCTCCTTCTTCTCTCAAAAGCCTTCTTCATATCCCTTGTACTCCATCACCAAGAGCTTCGATTCAAATCCTTATATTAGTTTTATCAATTCAAATGAAATTAAGTTTTGATTCATCTGCTTTATTCATTTCAATTTTATTGTTTCCAATTTCGTTTCAATTATTACCTCAAAATTATATTTTACATAACATCAATTTGCTACTTCGCTCCACTGCTTGTTAATCCCACATCTAGGCCTTAACTATTGCCCGCCTAGGTCTGATCCTGCCCCTCCTGATATTAGAGCCAAGTTTGTGCCTTTAGTTGGTGTCTAGCCATTGCTAGCGTTGGTCAGCTGTTGGTCAGCCCCAGTAAGTCCCTTGGTCAGCCGTGGCTAGGTGGTCCCGGTGCGGTGGTCCCAGTGGTCCCGGTGGGGCTAAGTGTTTAAACGTAACTCAGATGGCCTCTTGGGTTAAAGATCGTCTTAGTTAAAGTAGTAGTAAGAACTCAAATGTGGTTAATAGTTGGAAAGTTAGTTGTCAAATTGATGTGTCTAATTGGAAAATTCCTAAACAAAAGATAGAAACAATTTATTAAATAGGTAAGTTTGATTTTAATTCTACTTTATCAATAAAAGATCATGAAGAAACATTTAGTAAAGAACATAATCTATCTTCAAAATCTTTAGAAAATATAGAACTTCCTCGAACTTCATATTCAATGCCTTCTAGGTCTATTAGTTTTGATTATTCAAAAGATAATCAAGTTGAACATACTCAAAAAATTTATTACAAAGCTCCAATAGCTAAACCAATGGATGAAGTTACTTCATCAATAGGTTCCCCAACTTACTCAACCATGCAACCTCCATCATTTTCTTCAATTAATGTTATTTCAAAGCCCTTTGAAATTAATAAAGATTACTTACGTCAAAATTTCAATACAATAGAAAATAAAGCCAAAAGAGAATGGTTCATTTCACACTTTGATTTAAATGCTCAAGCATTCATTAGGCAAGAATGGTATTCATTCATGGAAAGACAACAAGTCAATGTTACTTTCTTTAATTGGTGGGCTATGTTTGCCTCTGATAATAATATTCCAGATCCATTCCAAATCAAAGAAATAAATACTAATATTAATTTTGCAAAAAAATGGATACTCAAGAATGGTCAAATAATGACCTCTTTCATTCTCCTTTAGAAGAAATTATTTTGAAAACCCCTGAAGGTAATATTCCTGCTATTCTATTCAAAATAGGTAGAAATGATACAGAAAATAGTCAAGTAATTCTAAGTGATATTAAAAAAGTATATCATCAAAATAATTATACAGATCAAGTATTACATGCAGTGTCTCAACAAGTCAATATGATCTCTACTCAAGTTGAAACAATTGTTAAAAAACAAAAAATTGATTCATTAACTGAAAAATTCGAAAATTTAGACATTAATGATACTAAAAAAGATAAGCCAAACTTCTTGTATGATATTGCAAAACCCCTATTCAAAATAAGACGTTCAAATAAATTAGAACTCCCAGACACTAGTACTCCTTTAATTTCCAAGATTGATGAAAAATTAAAAGAAGTAGAAACTTCAAGCCACAATCCAATTAATAATACAGTTAATATTTTAGAAAAAGATTTATCTCTATCAGATGATGATTTTCAAAATATTAGTAAATTATATAAAAAGGAAATTCCATATTATTCTAAGCAAACCCCTCCAGATCCTCACCTTGAAAGTGCTAAAATAATAATTACAGAAAACTTTGCTGGTGATTCAATATATGAATGGAATATTGATGGTCGTAGTGGCCATGAAATATTTATAACACTCCAGAGAATGTTAATTTCTTATACAGCTTATTCAACTAAACGTGCAATAGATTTACAAGCTTTTGATTTATTAACCTCTGGATTCACTGGTATACTCAAAAATTGGTGGGAGAATTATATTCAAGAAGAGGAACGCAATAAAATCAGAACTCATACAAATTCTCAAGGACAACTAGATAATATAGAAATATTAATTTGTAGAATAGTTACCAATTTTCTTCGAAGTCCAAAAGAAATTGCTGCTGTAACAAATATTCTTTTAACAAATCTAAGATGTCCAACTATCGAAGGTTGCAATTGGTATACAGATACATTTTTAACATATTTATTAAAAAGAGAAGACTGTCGTCGACCTTATTAGAAAGAAAATTTTATTTCAGGGTTACCATCTTTACTTTCTCAAAGAATATTCAATAAATTAAGTGAAGCCATAGGTAAAGGTCCAATTCCATTCGAACAAATTACGTTTGGTCAATTGCTGAGTTTTATTAAAAAAGAAGAAATTTTATTATGTAACGAATTAAAATTACAAGCAAGATATTCAATAGATAAGGCTACTAAACGAAAAGAATTAGGTTCTTCTTGTGAAGCATTTTGCCTTCCAACGTTAGAAGCTCCATCTGTCAAAAAACAAAGAAATACTCAAATTAGTAAGAAGAAACAATATACTACAAGAAAACCAAATTACAAAAAATTAAGTCCTAAAAAGACTATTCCAAAAAAGAAAGTCGATAATACTAATACTTGTTATAAATGTGGTAAATTAGGCAATTATGCAAAAAAATTATAAAGTCAAAAAGAAACTCAATGAAATATGTGCCGAATATCCAGATATTCAAGAGAAATTAATTACATTATTTGAACTCAAAGACAAGCCTATTCAATCAGAAAATTCATCATCTTCCTCTGATTATGAGGACAATAATATCAATGAATTAGAAAGTGATTCAACTGAATATTCATCAAGTAATGAGTCCTCAAGATTATGCTATAAGTGTATTAATGTTATAACTACTAATAAAAATGAAAAAGAATTTTTATTAAATTTAATTGAGCAAATTCAAGATACAGAATTAAGAAAAGAGTATTTATAAAAACTCAAAAGTATATTAATAAAAGAAGACTCTTTAGAACCTCCTTATAAGGTAAGTATCAGTAAAATATTTGAAACACGTGAGATTCCAAATATTTTAAAAGCAGTTAATATTCAAGATTTGAAAATCGAAGTTAATATATTAAAAGAACAAATTAAAAATTTGCACAAAGATTTATATTCATTACGGACAAAAGATCTTGAATTAGAAACGAGATTAACATTGATAGAAAATAGACCTTCTTCCTCAAACAATCAAACAGAAGATACTCCTAATGATCAACAATTTGTTTCAACTATGAATCAAATAAATTTTCAAAAATGGTACATTCATATTACTCTTAAAATTAAAGATAATTTTGAATTCAATACTATTGCACCCTTAGATAGTGGTGCTGATCAAAATTGTATACAAGAAAGATTAATTCCCTCAATATATTATGAAAAGACAAAAGAATGACTCCATAGTGCTAACGGCATGGCATTACAAATTAAGTATAAATTATCAAATGCTTACATAAGCAATCAAGGGTGTTGTTTCAAAAACTCATTCATTTTAGTGCGAGATATAAGTCAAGAAATTATTCTTGTAACTCCTTTCATTACTCAAATTTATCCATTCAAAGTAGATCAAATCGGCGTGCATACAGAAATCATGGGAACTATAATATCGTTCAAATTTGTTACCCCTGTTGATCAAGAAGATTTATCTTTATTACAAAACAGCTCAATATCAAGACAAATCAATATAATTGGATGTAATAATCCAAGATACTGGTATAAATTAGAAAAACTTGAAGTCATGAAACGACTCGATAATGATCAAAAAGTATTACAAGAAATAAATCAACAACTAGAAGAATTAAACATTCGCCTACGCAATCATGTTGCATCAGCAAATATCAATGAATTTTAATTAGTGTGCCAGTATCATGATCTAGAAAAGACTATAGAATATTGGAAAACCAATCTTAGAATATTCAATACCTGCATAGGCCAATATCAAATCATATAGCCTCAACCCATTCAATAGGGAGTGAAATATTTTCAAAAACTATTTTCAAATGTTTTGAAACAAAAAAGTTTTACTGTGAATTTTCCCCTTTCTGACAACAACCATAATTTATTTTCGGTTATCAACCATTCAAACTTCATCATGAATACTCAAACCCATCCTACCTATGCAAATTCTATTCCAAGTCAATTCCAAATTTCACATACTGAAGAACTTCCTTAGACCTCAATCCAACATCCTTCATCTTCCACTCAAATACCTTCTTCTAAATTATCAGAACATTTTCATACATGTCTCACCATGAACAACAATGGCCAAAACTCACAAGTATTCAATGACTCCAATTCCATGCAACTAACAAATTTTCCATATGAACCGCTCCTATTCTATCTTCGTGACCATGAACTCTACTATACATCATTCTGTGGGCCCCTATACAATGAAAATGCTATCTTAATTGATTATCAACAATGGTACAATTCCTCTGAAGTATCATTTCACAGTTATCTCAAACTTGTCAAAGCTTATCAAACCCTTGTTCAAGATGTTAACAATCATCCGGTTCTTATCGTTATGCCCACTGGGTATATTAATTATTTTAAATGGTTCCACAGATAGCTTGAATATTGGACTGCTTTCGAACCTCATCTTTTCAAATTTATGTCAAAAGTATTTCCCGATATTCACATTTGTCCAGTTGATCAAAGTCATACTCAAGTCCTCATACCATTATAGTATCCATTGCAAATCGATGCTTCCTGTCTTGTTTACACGAAGTATGGCTTACGTTGCAAATTTCTACAAGATGATTATTTCCATTTTCGTTACTAATCCCCACCTACTACAAATTAAATTGATTCTCATTCTCAGTTGATTCAAATTATGACCCCTGGGGTAGTCCTTGTGCTCAAGATCCCTATGACTATTGAGTAGGTTTTCTAGTCCTAGTCGTCATTCAAAAAAAAAAAATCACAAAAAGAGCGCGCAATGGTCTTGACCTTTGCAAAAGTAAGGGTCATTGTCTCTTTACGCAGTTTTTCTTTTGTAGGATTCCATCATTTTCAACACCACTCACTCTCAACGCCCCGTGAGGGGATCTCCCATGATCATTCAAGCCAGCAATATCCAAGTTCAGAGCAATGTCCACGTTACCAAGTTCAATTCAGAAAAATCAAAGATCAGTTCAATGTACAAGATGTCCAAAGAAGACTAGCCATTAATGATGCAATTCAATGTCCACGTTGCATTTCAATATCCAAGAAGATCAATTCAAAAATGATGTCTAGCAATTACTAAGGTAATTCAACATGTCAACACTTAACTCAATTATGCGTCATCAAGACTTATGACTCATCATCATGCCAACATCAAGGACAATGACTTCTCAAGACAGGCAATGACTCAACACGGCAAGCAATTATGTAAGGCCACGACTCATCATCATCAAATGTAATGACTGGTCATGACAAAACAGTTCAAGTCATCAGCACAATTATTCAAGCGTACTGTTCACGACAGCTTATCTAAACACTGTTCAGGACAGCTCATCAAAGTAATTATTCAAAAATACTATTCAAGAAGGCAACTCATCAGAGTAATTATTCGAGAATACTATTCAAGAAGGATAATAATGCAAGAACAGTCCAAGGTTCAGTATTATTCAACACTGTTTCACTTTTGACATGATTCCAGTCCAAATTCAACACAAAGCTGCAATAATTCAAGATTATCGGCAAAAGTTATCAACATAGGATTCAAACTTTACCATCCACTTGTACATATTTAATTCCATATTGTATTCTATAAATAGATACTCCATAGCATTGTATTAGGCAGAATGCAAATCACATAGCACGTAATCACTAAAAGCCTTTCTCCTCCTTCTCTCAAAAGCCTTCTCCATATCCCATGTACTCTATCACCAAGAGCTTCGATTCAAATCCTTGTATCCGTTTTATCAATCCAAATAAAAGTAAGTTTTTATTCATATGCTTTGTTCATTTCAATTTTATTGTTTCTAATTTCGTTTTAATTATTACTTCAAAATTATATTTTACATAATATCAATTTGCTACTCCTCTTCCCTGCTTGTTAATCCCACATCTAGGCCTTAACTATTGCCCGCCTAGGTTCGATACTGCCCCTCTTGGTATCATTGCCAAGTTTGTGCCCTTAGTTAGTGTCTAGCCGTTGCTAGCATTGGTCAGCTATTGGTCAGCCCCAGTAAGTCCGTTGGTTAGCCGTGGTTAGGTGGTCCCAGTGGGGTGGTCCCGGTAGAATGTGCGTGACTCCTAACTAACTGTCCAAAAAGAACTTAGATGGCCTCTTGGGCTAGAAATCGTCTTAGTTTAGGTAGTAGTAAGAACTTAAATGTGGTTAACAGTAAGGAAATCAGTTGTCAAATTGATGTGTCTAACTGGAAAATTCCTAAACAAAAGATAGAAACAATTTATCAAATAGGTAAGTTTGATTTCAATACTGCTTTATCAATAAAAGATCATGAAGAAACATTTAGTAAAGAATATAGTCTGTCTTCAAAATCTTTAGAAAATATAGAACTCCCTCGAACTTCATATTCAATGCCTTCTAGGTCTCTCAATTATGATTATTTAAAAGATAATCAAGTCGAAGATACTCAAAAAATTTATTACAAAGCTCCAATAGCTGAACCAATAGATGAAGCTACTTCATCAATAGGTTCCTCAACTTACTCAACCATGCAGCCTCCACCATTTTCCTCAATTAACGTTATTTCAAAGCCCTTTGAAATCAATAAAGATTGCTTACGTCAAAATTTCAATTCAATAGAAAATAAAGCCAAAAGAGAATGGTTCCTTTCACACTTTGATTTAAATACTCAAGCATTCATTAGGCAAGAATGATATTCATTCAAGGAAAGACACCAAGTTAATGTTACTTTCTTTAATTGGCGGGCTACGTTTGCCTCTGATAATAATCTTCCAGACCCATTCCAAGTCAAAGAAATAAATACTAATATTAATTTTGCTAAAAAATAGACACTCAAAAATGGTCAAATAATTACTCCCTTTATTCCTCCATTAGAAAAAATTATTTTAAAAACTCCTGGAGGTAATATTCCAGTCACTCCATTCAAAATAGGTAGAAATGATATCGAAAATAGTCAAGTAATTCTAAGTAATATTAAAAAGGTACATCATCAAAATAATTATGCAAATCAAGTATTATATACAGTGTCTCAATAAGTGAATATGGTCTCTACTCAAGTTGAAGCAATTGTTAAAAAACAAGAAATTGATTCATTAACTGAAAAATTAGAAAATTTAGATATTAATGACACTAAAAAGGATAAACCAAACTTCTTAGATGATATTGCAAAACCCTTATTCAGAATAAGACGTTCAAATAAATTATCACTCCAGGATACTAGTACTCCTTTAATTTCCAAGATCGATGAAAAATTAAAAGAAGCGAAAACTTCAACCCACAATCCAATTAACAATACAGTTAATATTTTAGAAAAAGATTTATCCCTATCAGATGGTGAGTTTCAAAACATTAATAAAATATATAAAAAAGAAATTCCATATTATTCCAAGCAAACCCCTCTAGATCTTCACCTTGAAAGTGCTAAAACAATAATTACTGAAAACTTTGCTGGTGATTCAATACATGAATGGAATATTGATGGTCGTGGTGACCATGAAATATTCATAACACTCCAAGGAATGTTAATTGCCTATACAGCTTATTCAACTAAACGTGCAACAAATTTACAAGCTTTTGATTTATTAACCTCTGGATTCACTGGTATACTCAAAAATTGGTGGGAGAATTATGTTCAAGAGGATGAACTTAATAAAATCAAAGCTCAGATAAATTCTGAAGGACAACCTGACAATATAGAAACATTAATTTACGTAATTGTTGCTAATTTTCTAGGAAGTCCTAAAGATATTAATGCTGTAACAGATATTCTTTTAACAAATTTAAGATGTCCAACCCTCGAAGATTACAATTGATATAAAAATACATTTTTAACATATCTATTAAAAAGAGAAGACTGTCATTGACCTTATTGGAAAGAAAAATTTGTTTCAGGATTGCCATCTTTATTTTCTCAAAGAATATTTAATAAATTAAGTGAAGTCATCAGTAAAGGTCCAATTCTAGTTAAACAAATTACATTTGGTCAATTATTAAGTTTTATGAAAAAAGAAGGAATTTTGTTATGCAATGAGTTAAAATTACAAGCAAGATATTCAACACATAAATCCGCTAAATGAAAAGAATTAGGTTCTTTTTGTGAAGCATTTTGTCTTCCAAAGTTAGAAGCTCCATATGTCAAAAAACGAAGTAATACTCAAATTAGTAAGAAGAAAAAATATACTACAAGAAAGCCAAATTACAAAAAATTAAGTCCTAGCAAGGCTACTCCAAAAAAGAAAGTCGATAATGCTAATACTTGTTATAAATGTAGTAAACTAGGTCATTATGCTAAAAATTGTAAAGTCAAGAAGAAACCCAATGAAATATGCCCCGAATATCCAGATATTCAAGAGAAATTAATTACATTATTTGAACTCAAATATACGCCTATTGAATCAGAAAATTTATCATCCTCCTCTGATTATGAAGACAATAATATCCATGAATTAGAAAGTGATTCAAGTGAATATTCATCAAGTAATGAGTCCTCAAGATTATGCTATAAGTGTATTAATGTTATAACTACTAATAAAAATGAAAAAGAATTTTTACTAGATTTAATTGAGCAAATTCAAGATACAAATTAAGAAAAGAGTATTTACAAAAACTCAAAAGTATATTAATAAAAGAAGACTTTTTCGAACCTCCTCATGAGGTAAGTATCAGTAAAATATTTGAAACACGTGAGATTCCAAATATTTTAAAAGCAGTTAATATTCAAGATTTGAAAAACGAGGTTAATATATTAAAAGAACAAATTAAAAATTTGCACAAAGATTTATGTTCATTACAGACAAAAGATCTTGAATTAGAAACGAGATTAACATTAATAAAAAATAGACCTTCTTCCTCAAACAATCAAACAGAAGATACTCCTACTGATCAACAATTTGTTTCAACTATTAATCGAATAAATTTTCGAAAATGGTATATTCATATTACTCTTAAAATTAAAGATAATTTTGAATTCAATACTGTTGCACTCTTAGATAGTGGTGCATATTAAAATTGTATATAAGAAGGATTAATTCCCTCAATATATTATGAAAAGACAAAAGAACGACTCCATAGTGCTAACGGCATGGCATTACAAATAAAGTATAAATGATCAAATGTTTACATATGTAATCAAGGACGTTGTTTCAAAAACTCATTCATTTTTGTATGAGATATAAGTCAAGAAGTTATTCTTGGAACTCCTTTCATTACTCAAATTTATCCATTTAAAGTATATCAAATCGGTGTGCATATAGAAATTATAGGAACTACAATATCGTTCAAATTTGTTACCCCTATTGATCAGGAAGATTTATCTTTATCACGAAACACCTTAATATCAAAGCAAATCAATATAATTGAATGTAATAATCCAAGATATTGGTATAAATTAGAAAAACTTGAAGTCATGAAACGACTCGATAATGATCAAAAAGAATTACAAGAAATAAATCAACAACGAGAAGAATTAAACGTTCGCCTACGCAATCATGTTGCATCAGCAAATTTCAATGTATTTTAATTAGTGTGCCAGCGTCATGATCTAGAAAAGACCATAGAATATTGGAAAACCAATCTTAGAATGCTCAATACCTGCATCGGCCAATATCAAATCATATAGCCTCAACCCATTCAATGCGAAGTAAAATATTTTCAAAAACTATTTTCAAAAGTTTTGAAACAAAAAAGTTTTACTATGAGTTTTCCCCTTTCTGACAACAACCATAATTTATTTTCAGTTATCAACCATTGCAACTTCATCATACATACTCAAACCCATCCTACCTATGCAAATTCTGTTCCAAGTCAATTCCAAATTTCACATACTGAAGAACTTCCTCAGACCTCAATCCAACATCCTTCATCTTCCACTCAAATGCCTTCTTCTAAATTATCAGAATATTTCTATACAAGTCTCACCATGAATAACAACGACCAAAACTCACAAGTATTCAATGATTCCAATTCCATACAACTAACAAATTTTCCACATGAACCGCTCCTGTTCTATCTTCGTGACCATGAACTCTACTATACATCGTTCTATGGGCCACGATACAATGAAAACGCTATCTTCATTGATTATCAAGAATGGTACGATTCCTCGGAAGTATCATTTTACAGTTATCTCAAACTTATTAAAGCTTATCAAACCCTTATTCAAGATGTCAACAATCATCCGGTTCTTATCGTTATGCCCACTGGGTATATAAATTATTTTAAATGGTTCCACAGACAGCTTGAATATTGGACAGATTTTGAACCTCATCTTTTCAAATTTGTGTCAAAAGTATTTCGTGATATTCACATTTGTCCAATTGATCAAAGTCATACTCAAGTCCTCATACCATTACAGTATCCATTCCAAATCGATGCTTCCTGTCTTGTTCACACAAAGTATGACTTACGTTGCAAATTTCTACAAGATGATTATTTCCATATTCATTACTAATCCCCACCTGCTACAAATCAAATTCATTCTCATTCTCAGTTCATTCAAATTATGACCCCTGGGGTAGTCCTTGTGCTCAAGATCCCTATGACTACTGAGTAGATTTTCTACTCCTAGTCGTCATTCAAAAAAAAAAAAAAAAAAACCACGAAAAGAGCCCCCAAAGGTCTTGACCTTTGACAAAAGTGAGGGCCATTATCTCTTTACGCAGTTCTTCTTTTGCAAGATTCCATCATTTTCCACACCACTCAATCTCAAGGCCCCGGGAGGGGATCTCCTATGATCATTCAAGCCAGCAATACCCAAGTTCAGAGCAATGTCCACGTTACCAAGTTCAATTCAAAAAAATCAAAGATCAATTCAATGTACAAGATATTCAGCGAAGACTAGCAATTAATGATGCAATTCAATGTCCACGTTGCATTTCAATATCCAAGAAGATCGATTCAAAAATGATGTCTAGTAATTACTAAGGTAACTCAACGTGTCAACACTCAACTCAATTATGCCTTATCAAGACTTATGACTCATCATCATGTCAACATAAAGGACAATGACTCATCAAGATAGGCAATGACTCAACACGACAAGTAACTATGTAAGGCCATGACTCATCATCATCAAATGTAACGACTCATCACGACAAAATAGTTCAAGTCATCAAAATAATTATTCAAGCGTACTGCCCACGACAGCTTATCTAAGTACTGTTTGGGACAGCTCATCAAAGTAATTATTCAAGAATACTGTTTAAGAAGACAGCTCATTAGAGTAATTATTCAAGAATACTGTTCAAGAAGGACAATAATTCAAGAACAGTCCAGGGTTCATTATTATTTAGCACTGTATCACTTTTGACGTGATTCCAGTCCAAATTCAACACGAAGCTGCAATAATTCGAGATTATCGGCCAAAGTTATCAACACAAGATTCAATCTTTACCGTCCACTTGTACACATTTAATTCCATATTGTATTCTATAAATAGATACTCCATAGCGTTGTATTAGGCAGAATGCAAATCACATAGCATGTATTCACTAAAAGCCTTACTCCTCCTTCTCTCAAAAGCCTTCTCCATATCCCTTGTACTCCATCACCAAGAGCTTCGATTCAAATCCTTGTATTAGTTTTATCAATTCAAATAAAACTAAGTTTTTATTCATCTGCTTTGCTCATTTCAATTTTATTGTTTCTAATTTCGTTTTAACAATTGCTTCAAAATTATATTTTACATAACATTAATTTGCTACTCTGCTCCTCTGCTTGTTAATCCCACATCTAGGCCTTAACTATTGCCTGCCTAGGTTTGATCCTGTCCCTCCTGGTATCAGAGCCAAGTTTGTGCCTTTAGTTAGCGTCTAGCCGTTGCTAGCATTGGTCAGCTGTTGGTCAGCCTCAGTAAGTCCGTTGGTTAGCCGTGGTCAGGTGTTCCCGGTGGGGTGGTCCCAGTGGTCCCGGTAGAATGTGCATGGCTCCTAGCTAAGTGTTCAAACGTAACTCAGATGTTCTCGGCAGAATTATACAAATCAAGTATTACATGCAGTATCCCAACAAGTCAATATGGTCTCTACTCAAGTTGAAACAATTGTTAAAAAACAAGAAATTGATTCATTAACTAAAAAATTAAAAAATTTAGATATTAATGACACTAAAAAACTTGAAGTCATGAAGCGACTCGATAATGATCAAAAAGAATTACATGAAATAAATCAACAACTAGAAGAATTAAACATTAGCCTACGCAATCATGTTGCATCAGCAAATTTTAATGAATTTTAATTAGTGTGCCAGCGTCATGATCTAGAAAAGACCATAGAATATTGGAAAACCAATCTTAGAATACTCAATACCTGCATAGGCCAATATCAAATCATATAGCCTCAACCCATTCAATGCAGAGTAAAATATTTTCAAAAACTATTTTCAAAAGTTTTGAGATAAAAAAGTTTTACCATGAATTTTCCCTTTTCTGATAACAATCATAATTTATTTTCAGTTATCAACCATTCAAACTTCATCATACATACTCAAACCCATCCTACCTATGTAAATTCTATTCCAAGTCATTTCCAAATTTCACATACTGAAGAACTTCCTCAGACCTCAATCCAACATCTTTCATCTTCCACTCAAATACCTTCTTCTAAATTATCAGAACATTTCCATACAAGTCTCACCATGAACAACAACGGCCACAACTCACAAGTATTCAATGACTCCAATTCCATACAATTAACAAATTTTCCACATGAACCGCTCCTATTCTATCTTCGTGACCATGAACTCTACTATATATCGTTCTATGGGCCACAATACAATGAAAATGCTATCTTCATTGATTATCAAGAATGATACAATTCCTCTGAAGTATCATTTTACAGTTATCTCAAACTTATTAAAGCTTATCAAACCCTTGTTCAAGATGTTAACAATCATCCGGTTCTTATCGTTATGCCCACTGGGTATATTAATTATTTCAAATGGTTCCACAGACAGCTTGAATATTGGACAGCTTTTGAACGTCATCTTTTCAAATTTGTGTCAAAAGTATTTCTTGATATTCACATTTGTCCAGTTGATCAAAGTTATACTCAAGTGCTCATACCATTACAGTATCCATTCCAAATCGATGCTTCTTGTCTTGTTCACACAAAGTATGGCTTACGTTGCAAATTTCTACAAGATGGTTATTTCCATTTTCGTTACTAATCCCCACCTACTACAAATCAAATTCATTCTCATTCTCAGTTCATTCAAATTTTGACCCCTGGGGTAGTCCTTGTGCTCAAGATGCCTATGACTATTAAGTGGATTTCCTACTCCTAGTCGTCATTCCAAAAAAAAAAAAAAAAAAAAACCATGAAGGGAGCCCGCAAAGGTCTTGGCCTTTAGCAAAAGTAAGGGCCATTATCTCTTTACGCAGTTTTTCTTTTGCAGGATTCCATCATTTTCCACACCACTCAATCTCAAGGCCCCGGGAGAGGATCTGCCATGATCATTCAAGCCAGCAATATCCAAGTTCAGAGCAATGTCCACGTTGCCAAGTTCAATTCACAAAAATCAAAGATCAATTCAATGTACAGGATGTCCAAAGAAGACTAGCAATTAATGATGCAATTCAATGTCCACGTTGCATTTCAATATCCAAGAAGATCGATTCAAAAATGATGTCTAGCAATTACTAAGGTAATTCAACGTGTTAACGCTCAACTCAATTATGCCTTATCAAGACTCATGACTCATCATCATGTCAACATCAAGGACAATGACTCATCAAGATAGATAATGACTCAACACGGCAAGTAATTATGTAAGGCCATGACTCATCATCATTAAATGTAATGACTCATCACGACAAAACAGTTCAAGTCATCAGAACAATTATTCAAGCATACTGTTCAGGACAGTTTATCTAAACACTGTTCGGGACAGCTCATCAAAGTAATTATTCAAGAATACTGTTCAAGAAGACAGCTCATCAAAGTAATTATTCAAAAATACTGTTCAAGAAGGACAATAATTCCAGAACAGTCCAAGGTTCATTATTATTCAGCACTGTTTCACTTTTGACGTGATTCCAATCCAAATTCAACACGAAGCTGCAATAATTCAAGATTGTTGGCAAAAGTTACCAACACAAGATTCAATCTTTACCATCCACTTGTACCCATTTAATTCCATATTGTATTCTATAAATAGATACTCCATAGCGTTGTATTAGGCAGAATGCAAATCACATAGCAGGTAATCACTAAAAGCCTTGCTCCTCCTTCTCTCAAAAGCCTTCTCCATATCCCTTGCACTCCATCACCAGGAGCTTCGATTCAAATCCTTGTATCAGTTTTATCAATTCAAATAAAAGTAAGTTTTTATTCATCTGCTTTGTTCATTTCAATATTGTTTCCAATTTCATTTTAATTATTACTTCAAAATTATATTTTACATAACATCAATTTGCTACTTTGCTCCCCTACTTGTTAAACCCTCATCTAGGCCTTAAATATTGCCCGCCTAGGTCCGATCCTGCCCCTCCTGGCATCAGAGCCAAGTTTGTGCCTTTAGTTAGCGTCTAGCCATTGCTAGCGTTGGTCAGCCGTTGGTCAGCCCCAGTAAGTCCGTCGGTCAGTCGTGGTTAGGTGGTCCCGGTGGGGTGGTCCCAGTGGTCCCGGTAGAATGTGCGTGACTCCTAGCTAAGTGTTCAAACGTAACTCAGATGATCTCGGTAGAATTATACAAATCAAGTATTACATGCAGTGCCTCAACAAGCCAATATGGTCTCTACTCAAGTTGAAACAATTGTTAAAAAACAAGAAATTGATTCATTAACTGAAAAATTAGAAAATATAGATATTAATAATACTAAAAAACTTGAAGTCATGAAACGACTCGATAATGATAAAAAAGAATTACAAGAAATAAATCAACAACTAGAAGAATTAAACATTAGCCTACGCAATCATGTCGCATCAGCAAATTTCAATGAATTTTAATTAGTGTGCTAGTGTCATGATCTAGAAAAGACCATAGAATATTGGAAAACCAATCTTAGAATACTCAATACCTGCATAGGCCAATATCAAATCATATAGCCTCAACTCATTCAATGCGGAGTAAAATATTTTCAAAAGTTTTGAGACAAAAAAGTTTTACCATGAATTTTCCCCTTTCTGACCACAACCATAATTTATTTTCAGTTATCAACCATTCAAGCTTCATCACGAGTACTCAAACCCATCCTACCTATGCAAATTTTGTTCTAAGTCAATTCTAAATTTCACATACTGAAGAACTTCCTCAGACCTCAATCCAACATCCTTCAGTTTCCACTCAAATACCTTCTTCTGAATTATTAGAACATTTTCATACAAGTCTCACCATGAACAACAACGGCCAAAACTCATAAGTATTCAATGACTCTAATTCCATACAACTAACAAATTTTCCACATAAACCACTCCTATTCTATCTTCGTGACCATGAACTCTACTATACATCGTTCTATGGGCCACGATACAATGAAAATGCTATCTTCATTGATTATCAAGAATGGTACAATTCCTCTGAAGTATCATTTTACAGTTATCTCAAACTCATCAGAGCTTATCAAACCCTTGTTCAATATTTTAACAATCATCCAGTTCTTATCGTTATGGCCACCGGGTATATTAATTATTTCAAATGGTTCAGCAGACACCTTGAATATTGGACAGCTTTTGAACCTTATCTCCTCAAATTTGTGTCAAAAGTATTTCCTAATATTCACATTTGTCCAGTTGATCAGAGTCATACTCAAGTCCTCATACCATTACAGTATCCATTCCAAATCGATGGTTCCTGTCTTGTTCACACAAAGTATGGCTTATGTTGCAAATTTCTACAAGATGATTATTTCCATTTTCGTTACTAATCCCCACCTACTGCAAATCAAATTCATTCTTATGCTCAGTTCATTCAAATTATGACCCCTGGGGTAGTCCTTGTGCTCAAGATCCCTATGACTATTGAGTAGATTTTCTACTCCTAGTCGTTATTCAAAAAAAAAAAAAAAAAACCACGAAAAGAGCCCGCAAAGGTCTTGGCCTTTGACAAAAGTAAGGGCCATTATCTCTTTACGCAGATTTTCTTTTGCAGGATTCCATCATTTTCCACACCACTCAATCACAAGGCCCCGGGAGAGGATCTCCCATGATCATTCAAGCCAGCAATATCCAAGTTCAGAGCAATGTCCACATTACCAAGTTCAATTCACAAAAATCAAAGATCAATTCAATGTACAAGATGTCCCAAGAAGACTAGTAATTAATGATGCAATTCAATGTCCACGTTGCATTTCAATATCTAAGAAGATCGATTCAAAAATGATGTCTAGCAATTACTAAGGTAATTCAACGTGTCAACACTCAACTCAATTATGCCTTATCAAGACTCATGAATCATCATCAAAGATAATTTTGAATTCAATACTATTAATCAAAGAAATTTTCAAAAATGGTATATTCATATTACTCTTAAAATTAAAGATAATTTTGAATTCAATACTATTGCACTCTAAGATAGTGGTGTAGATCAAAATTGTATCCAAGAAGAATTAATTCTCTCAATATATTATGAAAAGACAAAAGAACGACTCCATAGTGCTAACGACATGGCATTATAAATTAAGTATAAATTATCAAATGCTTACATTTGTAATCAAGGATATTGTTTCAAAAACTCATTTATTTTAGTACGAGGTATAAGCCAAGAAGTTATTCTTAGAACTCCTTTCATTACTCAAATTTATCCATTTAAAGTAGATCAAATCGGTGTACATACAGAAATTATAGGAACTACAATATAGTTCAAATTTGTTACCCCTGTTGATCAAGAAGATTTATCTTTATAACAAAAAAACTCAACATCAAGACAAATCAATATAATTGAATGTAATAATCCAAAATGTTGGTATAAATTAGAAAAACTTGAACTCATGAAACGACTCGATAATGATCAAAAAGAATTATAAGAAATAAATCAACAACTAGAAGAATTAAACATTAGCTTACGCAATCATGTTGCATCAGCAAATTTCAATGAATTTTATACAAAATAGTTGCATAATTATTATCAATCAGTGTGCCAGCGTCATGATCTAGAAAAGACCATAGAATATTGGAAAACCAATCTTAGAATAGTCAATACCTACATAGGCCAATATCAAATCATATAGCCTCAACCTATTCAATGCGGAGCAAAATATTTTCAAAAACTATTTTCAAAAGTTTTGAAATGAAAAAGTTTTACTATGAAGTTTCCCCTTTCTGACAACAACCATAATTTATTTTCAGTTATCAACCATTCAAACTTCATCATGAATACTCAAACCCATCCTACCTATGCAAATTCTGTTCCAAGTCAATTCGAAATTTCACATACTGAAGAACTTCCTCAGACCTCAATCCAACATCCTTCATCTTCCATTGAAATACCTTCTTCTGAATTATCAGAACATTTCCATACAAGTCTCACAATGAACAACAATGGCCAAAACTCACAAGTATTCAATGACTCTAATTCCATACAACTAACAAATTTTCTACATGAACCGCTCCTATTCTATCTTTGTGACCATGAACTCTACTATACATCGTTCTATGGGCCACAATATAATGAAAATGCTATCTTTATTGATTATCAAGAATGGCACAATTCCTCTGAAGTATCATTTTACAGTTATCTCAAAACTTATCAAAGCTTATCAAACCCTTGTTTAAGATGTTAACAATAATCCGATTCTTATCGTTATGCCTACCGGGTATATTAATTATTTCAAATGGTTCCCCAGACAGCTTGAATATTGGACAGCTTTTGAACCTCATATTTTCAAATTTGTGTCAAAAGTATTTCCCGATATTCACATTTGTTCAATTGATCAAAGTCATACTTAAGTCCTCATACCATTACAGTATCCATTCCAAATCGATGCATCATGTCTTGTTCGCACAAAGTATAGCTTACGTTGCAAATTTCTACAAGATAATTATTTTCATTTTCGTTACTAATCCCCATCTACTACAAATCAAATTCATTCTCATTCTCAGTTCATTCAAATTATGACCCCTAGGGTAGTCCTTGTACTCAAGATCCCTATGACTATTGAGTAGATTTTCTACTCCTAGTCGTTATTCAAAAAAAAACCAAAAAAACAAAAACAAACCAAAAAAAAAAAAAAAAACAACACGAAAGGAGCCCGCAAAGGTCTTGACCTTTGGCAAAAGTAAGGGCCATTTTCTCTTTACGCAGTTTTTCTTTTGCAGGATTCCCTCCTTTTCCACACCATTCCATCTCCAGGCCCCGGGAGGGGATATCCATGATCATTCAAGCCAGCAATATCCAAGTTGAGAGCAATGTCCACATTGTCAAGTTCAATTCACAAAAATCAAAGATCAATTCAATGTACAAGATGTCCAAAGAAGACTAGCAATTAATGATGCAATTCAATGTCCACGTTGCATTTCAATATCCAAGAAGATCGATTCAAAAATGATGTCTAGCAATTACTAAGGCAATTCAACGTGTCAACACTCAACTCAATTATGCTTATCAAGACTCATGACTGATCATCATGTCAATATCAAGGACAATGACTCATCAAGGCAGGCAATGACTCAATATGGCAAGTAATTGTGTAAGGCCATGACTCGTCATCATCAAATGTAGTGACTCATCACGACAAAACAGTCCAAGTCATCAGAACAATTATTCAAGCCTACTGTTCACGACAGCTTATCTAAACACTATTCAGGACAGCTCATCTAAGTAATTATTCAATAATACTGTTCAAGAGGACCGCTTATCAGAGTAATTATTCAAGAACACTGTTCAAGAAGGATAATAATTCAAGAACAGTCCAAGCTTCATTATTATTCAGCACTGTTTCACTTTTGACGTGGTTCCAGTCCAAATTCAACACGAAGCTGCGATAATTCAAGATTGTCGGAAAAAGTTATCAACACAAGATTCAATTTTTACCATCCACTTGTACATATTTAATTCTATATTGTATTCTATAAATAGATGCTCCACAGTGTTGTATTAGGAAGAATGAAAATCACGTAGCAAGTAATCACTACAAGCCTCCTCCTTCCCTCAAAAGCCTTCTCCATATCCCTTGTACTCCATCACCAAAAGCTTTGATTCAAAGCCTTGTATCAAGTTTTATCAATTCAAATCGAAGTAAGTTTTCATTCATCTGCTCTGTTTATTTCAATTTCAATTTCGTTATTTCTAATTTTGTTTTAATTATCATTTCAAAATTACCGCACCCAAATGCATTTATGATAGTCCAAACCAATGCATCAGAAATAGGTTACAATGGTAACCTTAAACAAAAGAACTCCCATCTGATTCCGTCTAACAAATAGTCCGCTACCATTTCGGCAATTGGAATGAAACCCAAAAGAATTATTCAACAATTAAGAAGGAAATTTTATCAATCGTTTTATGTATTTCCAAATTTCAAGATGATTTATTTAATAAAAAATTTCTTCTTCCCATAGATTGCAAATCTGTAAAGGAAGTTCTTCAAAAAGATGTTCAAAACATTGTGTCTAAACAAATATTTGCTTGCTGGCAAGCTATTTTATCTACATTTGATTTTGACATTGACTTTATTCAAGGCAAAGACAACTCTTCACCTGATTTTTTAACACGAGAATTTTTACAACGCTACCATCATTAACTCCAGAAATCCAGCAAAACCTCCTCATCCAATAAGCTTGATGAATTCCAATTACTCAAAAAACAAAAACAATTATTGATATCCAAGGCTACCTCATCAGATTCATCCTCAGTTCATTCAAATTATGACCCCTGGGATAGTCCTTGTGCTCAAGATCCTTATGACTATTGAGTAGATTTTCTACTCCCAGTCGTTATTCCAAAAAAAAAAAAAAAAAAGAAGAGCTCACAAAGGTCTTGTCCTTTAGCAAAAGTAAGGGCCATTATCTCTTTACACTGTTTTTCTTTTGCAGGATTCCATCATTTTCCACACCACTCAATCTCAAGGCCCTGGGAGGGGATCCCCATGATCATTCAAGCCAACAATATCTAAGTTCAGAGCAATGTCCACGTTGTCAAGTTCATTTCAAAAAATCAAAGATCAATTCGATGTACAAGATGTCCAAAGAAGACTAGTAATTAATGATGCAATTCAGTGTCCATGTTCCATTTCAATATCCAAGAAGATCGATTCAAAAATGATGTCTAGCAATTACTAAGGCAATTCAACGTGTCAACACTCATCTCAATTATGCCTTATCAAGACTCATGACTCATCATCATGTCCACATTAAGGACGATGACTCATCAAGACAGGCAATGACTTAACACGACAAGTAATTATGTAAGGCCATGACTCATCATCATCAAATGTAATGACTCATCACGACAAAACAGTTCAAGTCATCAGAACAATTATTCAAGTGTACTGTTCACGATAGCTAATCTAAACACTGCTCGGGATAGCTCATCAAAGTAATTATTCAAGAATACTGTTCAAGAAGACGGCTTATCAGAGTAATTATTCAAGAATACTGCTCAAGAAGGACAATAATTCAAGAACAGTCCAAGGTTCATTATTATTCAGCACTGTTTCACTTTTGACGTGGTTCCAGTCCAAATTCAACACGAAGCTGCAATAATTCAAGATTGTCGGCAAAAGTTATCAACACAAGATTCAATCTTCACCATCCACTTGCACACATTTAATCCCATATTTTATTCTATAAATAGATGCTCCATAGCGTTGTATTAGGCAAAATGCAAATCGCGTAGCAAATAATCACTACAAATCGCCTCCTTCCCTCAAAAGCCTTCTCCATATCCCTTGTACTCCATCACCAAAAGCTTTGATTCAAAACCTTGTATTAAGTTTTATCAATTCAAATCAAAGTAAGTTTTCATTCATCTACTCTATTTATTTCAATTTCAATTTCGTTATTTCCAATTTCATTTTAATTATCGTTTCAAAATTAGATTTTGCATAACATCAATTTGCTACTCCGCTCCCCTGCTACATTAATCCAGATCTAGGCCTTAACTATTGCACGCCTAGGTCTGATCCTGCCCCTCCTGGTATCAGAGCCAAGTTTGTGCCTTTAGTTAGTGTCTAGCCGTTGCTAGCATTAGTCAGCTGTTGGTCAACCCCAGCAAGTCCGTTGGTCAGCCGTCGTCAGGCGGTTCCGGTGGGGTGGTCCCAGTAGAGTGTGCGTCACTCCTAGCTAAGTGTTCAAACGTAACTCAGATGGCCTCTTGGGTTAGAGATCGTCTCAGTTTAGATAGTAGGAAGAACTCAAATGTGGTTAACAGTAGGGAAGTTAGTTGTCAAATTGATGTAGTTAACTGGAGAATTCCTAAACAGGTAATAGAAGAGCCTAATGGTAAAATACTAATAAGATTTAATTCAGGTAAAGAACATAGTCTATCTTCAAAATCTTTAGAAAATATAGAACTCCCTTGAACTTCATATTCAATGCCTTCTAGGTCTATTAATTATGATTATTTAAAAGATAATCAAGTCGAAGATACTCAAAAAATTTATTACAAAGCTCTAATAACTGAGCCAATAGATGAAGCTACTTCATCAATAGGTTCCCCAACTTACTCAACCATGCAACCTCCATCATTTTCTTAAATTAATGTTATTTCAAAGCCCTTTGAAATCAATAAAGATTACTTACGTCAAAATTTCAATTCAATAGAAAATAAAGCCAAAAGAGAATGGTTCCTTTCACACTTTGATTTAAATGCTCAAGCATTCATTAGGCAAGAATGGTATTCATTCATGGAAAGACACCAAGTCAATGTTACTTTCTTTAATTAGTGGGCTATGTTTGCCTCTGATAATAATCTTCCAGACCCATTCTAAGTCAAAGAAATAAATACTAATATTAATTTTGCTAAAAATCAGACACTTAAGAATGGTCAAATAATTACCTCTTTCATTCCTGCATTAGAAGAAATTATTTTGAAAATCCCTGAAGGTAATATTCCAGCCATGCCATTCAAAATAGGTATAAATGATACAGAAAATAGTCAAGTAATTCTAAGTGATATTAAAAAAGTATATCATCAAAATAATTATACAAATCAAGCATTACATGCAGTATCCCAACAAGTCAATATGATCTCCACTCAAGTTGAAGCAATTGTTTAAAAAAAAGAAATTGATTCGTTAACTGAAAAATTAGAAAATTTAGATATTAATGATACTAAAAAAGATAAGCCAAACTTCTTAGATGATATTACAAAACCCATATTCAAAATAGGACGTTCAAATAAATTAGAACTCTCAGATACTAGTACTCCTTTAATTTCTAAGATTGATGAAAAATTAAAAGAAGCAGAAACTTCAACCCACAATCCAATTAACAATACAATTAATATTTTAGAAAGATTTATCTCTATCAGATGATGATTTTCAAAACATTAATAAAATATATAAAAGGAAAATTCCATATTATTCCAAGCAAACTCCTCCAGATCTTCACCTCGAAAGTGCTAAAACAATAATTACAGAAAACTTTGCTGGTGATTCAATATATGAATGGAATATTGATGGTCGTAGTGACCATGAAATATTTGTAACACTCCAAAGAATGTTAATTGTTTATACAGCTTATTAAACTAAACATGCAACAGATTTACAAGCTTTTGATTTATTAACCTCTGGATTCACTGGTATACTCAAAAATTGGTGGGAGAATTATATTCAAGAAGAGGAACGTGATAAAATCCGAACTCATACTAATTCTCAAGGACAACTAGATAATGTAGAAACATTAATTTATACAATAGTTACTAATTTTCTTGGAAGTCCGAAAGATATTACTGCTGCAACAAATATTCTTTTAACAAATTTAAGATGTCCAACTCTTGAAGATTACAATTGGTAAAAAGGCACATTTTTAACATATCTATTAAAAAGAGAAGACTGTCGTTAACCTTATTGGAAAGAAAAATTTATTTCAGGATTACCATCTTTATTTTCTCAAAGAATATTCAATAAATTAAGTGAAGCCATAGGTACAGGTCCAATTCCATTCGAAAAAATTACTTTTGGTCAATTACTAAGTTTTATTAAAAAAGAAGAAATTTCATTATGTAATGAATTAAAATTACAAGCAAGATATTCAACAGATTAAGCTGCTAAACGAAATGAATTAGGTTCTTTTTGTGAAGCATTTTGTCCTCCAAAGTTAGAAGCTTCATCTGTCAAAAAACGAAGAAATACTCAAATTAGTAAGAAGAAACAATATACTACAAGAAAGCTAAATTACAAAAAATTAAGCCCTAAAAAGACTATTCCAAATAAGAATGTCAATAATACTAATACTTGTTATAAATATGATAAATTAGGTCATTATGCAAAAAATTATAAAGTTAAAAAGAAACTCAATGAAATATATGCAGAACATCCATATATTGAAGGTCAATTAATTGCATTATTTGAACTCAAATATACGTCTATTCAATCAGAAAATTCATCATCCTCCTTTGATTATGAAGACAATAATATCAATGAATTAGAAAGTGATTCAAGTGAATATTCATCAAGTAATGAGTACTCAAGATTATGCTGTAAGTGTATTAATGTTATAACTACTAATAAAAATGAAAAAGAATTTTTATTAGATTTAACTGAGCAAATTCAAGATACAGAATTAAGAAAAGAATATTTACAAAAACTCAAAAGTATATTAATAAAAGAAGACTCTTTAGAACCTCTTCATAAGGTAAGTATCAATCAAATATTTGAAACACGTGAGATTCCAAATATTTTAAAAGGAGTTAATATTCAAGATTTGAAAAACGAAGTTAATATATTAAAAGAACGAATTAAAAATTTGCACAAAGATCTATGTTCATTACAGACAAAGGATCCAGAATTAGAAACGAGATTAACATTAATAGAAAACAGACCTTCTTCCTCAAACAATCAAACAGAAGATACTCCTACTGATCAACAATTTGTTTCAACTATTAATCAAATAAATTTCCAAAAATGGTATATTCATATTACTCTTAAAATCAAAAATAGTTTTGAATTCAATACTATTGCACTCTTAGATAGTGGTGCAGATCAAAATTGTATACAAAAGGGATTAATTCCCTCAATATATTATGAAAAGACAAAAGAACGACTCCATAGTGCTAACGGCATGGCATTACAAATTAAGTATAAATTATTAAATGCTTGCATCTACAATCAAGGATATTGTTTCAAAAACTCATTTATCTTAGTACGAGATACAAGCCAAGAAGGTAATCTTAGAACTCCTTTCATTACTTAAATTTATTCATTTAAAGTAGATCAAATTGGTGTGCATACAGAAATTATGGGAACGACAATATCGTTCAAATTCGTCACTTCTGTTTATCAAAAAGATTTATCTTTATTACAAAATTCCCTAATATTAAAGCAAATTAATCATCTTCATGAAAAGAAAAAACATATTCATTTTTTACAAAACGAAATTGTTTATAAGAAAGTTGAAGAAAGGTTACGACAACCCTCTATCCAAAAGAAAATACATGAACTGCACGATTTGTTTACAAATGAAGTATGCTCTGATCTTCCCAATGCATTTTGGCAAAGAAAAAAGCATATAATATCACTTCCCTATGAAAAAGATTTCTTCGATAAGAAGATTCCAACCAAAGCTAGACCTATTCAAATGAATAAAGAACTCCTTGAATTTTGTGAAAAAGAAATAGAAACATTATTAAAAAAGAGATTAATTAGACCATCAAAATCTCCTTGGAGCTGTGCAGCATTTTATGCTAATAATCAAGCTGAAAAAGAACGCGGCGTCCCTCGATTAGTTATTAATTATAAACCATTAAACAAAGTATTGCAATGGATAAGATATCCAATTCCTAATAAACGTGATCTACTCAATCGCTTGTATGATGCAAAAATATTCTCAAAATTCGATACGAAAAGTGGTTTTTGTGGCAAATTTAAATTAAAGAAGAAGATAGATATAAGACAATATTTACAGTTCCATTCGGATATTATGAATGGAATGTTATGCCTTTTGGATTAAAAAATGCACCCTTAGAATTTCAAAACATTATGAATGATATTTTCAATCCTTACACTCATTTCACAATAGTTTATATATATGATGTCCTTGTCTATTCAAATAATATTGACCGATAGTTTAAACATCTTCATACCTTTTTACATGTTATCAAGAAGAACGGATTAGTTGTATCTACGCCTAAAATGAAATTATTCCAAACCAAAATTAGATTTTTAGGACATGATATCTACCAAGGCACTATACGCCTAATTGTTAGAGCCATTGAATTTGCGGATAAATTCTCCGATGAAATCAAAGATAAAAATCAATTACAACGACTTTTGGGTTATCTAAATTATGTGTCTGATTTTTTTCCAAATCTAAGAAAGTTTTGTGAACCTCTCTATAAACGATTACGAAAAAATTCTCCTCCTTGGTCTCAAGAGCATACTAATATTGTCAGAATACTCAAACAAAAGGTCAAAGCCAGACCATGTCTCGGAATACCGCACCCACATGCATTTATGATAGTCCAAACCGATGCATCAGAAATAGGTTACGGTGGTATCCTTAAACAAAAGGAACTCTCCTCTGATTTCGTCGAACAAATAGTCCGCTACCATTCCGACATTTAGAATGAAACCCAAAAGAATTATTCAACAATTAAAATTGAAATTTTATTAATCGTTTTATGTATTTCCAAATTTCAAGATGATTTGTTTAATAAAAAATTTCTTTTTCACATAGATTGCAAATCTGCAAAGGAAGTTCTTCAAAAAGATGTTCAAAACATTGTGTCTAAACAAATATTTGCTCGCTGGCAAGCTATTTTATCTGCATTTGATTTTGACATTGACTTTATTCAAGACAAAGACAACTCTTTACTCGATTTTTTAACACGAGAATTTTTGCAAGGCTCCCATCATTAACTCCAGAAATCCAGCAAAACCTCCTCGTCTAATAAGCTTGATGAATTCCAATTACTCAAAAAACAAAAACAATTATTGATATCCAAGGCTACCTCATCAGATTCATCCTCAGTTCATTCAAATTATAACCCCTAGGGTAGTCCTTGTGCTCATGATCCCTATGACTATTGAGTAGATTTTCTACTCCTAATCGTCTTCCCCCCCCAAAAAAAACCCATGAAAAGAGCCCGTAAAGGTCTTGACCTTTGGCAAAGTAAGGGCCATTATCTCTTTACGCAGTTTTTCTTTTGCAGGATTCCCTCCTTTTCACACCACTCAATGTCAAGGCCCTGGGAGGGGATCTCCCATGATCATTCAAGCCAGCAATATCCAAGCTCAGAGCAATGTCCACATTGCCAAGTTCAATTCACAAAAATCAAAGATCAATTCAATGTACAAGATGTCCAAAGGAGACTAGAAATTAATGATGCAATTCAATGTCCACGTTGCATTTCAATATCCAAGAAGATCGATTCAAAAATGATGTCTAGCAATTACTAAGGCAATTCAACGTGTCAACACTCAACTCAATTATGCCTTATCAAGACTCATGACTCATCATCATGTCAACATCAAGGATAATTACTCATCAAGACAGGCAATGACTCAACACGACAAGCAATTATGTAAGGCCATGACTCATCATCATCAAATGTAATGACTCATCACGATAAAACAGTTCAAGTCATCAGAACAATTATTCAAGCGTACTGTTCACGAAAGCTTATCTAAACACTATTTAGGACAGCTCATTAAAGTAATTATTCAAGAATACTGTTCAAGAAGACAGCTCATCAGAGTAATTACTCAAGAATACTGTTCAAGAAGGACAATAATTCAAGAACAGTCCAAGGTTCATTATTATTCAGCACTGTTTCACTTTTGACGTGGTTCCAGTCCAAATTCAACACGAAGCTGCAATAATTCAAGATTCTCGACAAAAGTTATCAGCACAAGATTCAATCGTTACCATACTTGTACACATTTAATTCCATATTGTATTCTATAAATAGATACTCCATAGCGTTGTATGAGGCAGAATGCAAATCACATAGCATGTAATCACTAAAAGCCTTTCTCCTCCTTCTCTCAAAAGCCTTCTCAATATCCCTTGTACTCCATCACCAAAAGCTTTGATTCAAAGCCTTGTATCCAGTTTTATCGATTCAAATAAAAGTAAGTTTTCATTCATCTATTCGGTTTATTTCAATTTCAATTTCATTATTTCCAATTTCGTTTTAATTATCATTTCAAAATATACTTTGCATAACATCGATTTGCTACTCCGCTCCCCTACTACATTAATCCACATCTAGGCCTTAACTATTGCCTGCCTAGGTGCAATCCTACCCCTCCTAGTATCAAAGCAATGTCCACGTTGCCAAGTTCAATTCACAAAAATCAAAGATCAATTCAATGTACAAGATATCCAAAGAAGACTAATAATTAATGATGCAATTCAATGTCCACGTTGCATTTTAATATCCAAGAAGATCGACTCAAAAATGATATTTAGCAATTACTAAGGCAATTTAATGTGTCAACGCTCAACTCAGTTATGCCTTATCAAGACTCATGACTCATCATCATATCAACATCAAGGACAATGTCTCATCAAGATAGGCAATGACTCAACATGACAAGTAATTATGTAAGGCCATGACTCATCATCATCAAATGTAATGACTCATCACGACAAAATAGATCATGTCATCTGAACAATTATTCAAGCTTACTATTCACGACAGCTTATCTAAACACTGTTCGGAACAGCTCATCAAAGTAATTATTCAAGAACACTGGTCAAGAAGATAGCTCATCAAAGTAATTATTCAAGAATACTGTTCAAGAAGGACAATAATTCAAGAACAGTCCAAGGTTCATTATTATTCAGCACTGTTTCACTTTTGTCATGGTTCCAGTCCAAGTTCAACACGAAGTGGCAATAATTCAAGATTGTCGGCAAAAGTTATCAGCACAAGATTCAATCTTTATCGTCCACTTGTATATGTTTAATTCCATCTTATATTCTATAAATAGATACTCCATAGCATTGTATTAGGCAAAATGCAAATCACGTAGCAAGTAATCACTATAAGCCTCCTCCTTCCCTCAAAAGCCTTCTCCATATCCCTTGTACTCCATCACCAAAAGCTTTGATTCAAAGCCTTGTATCAAGTTTTATCAATTCAAATCAAAGTAAGTTTTCATTCATCTGCTCTTTTTATTTCAATTTCAATTTCGTTATTTCCAATTTCGTTTTAATTATCGTTTCAGAATTATACTTTGCATAACATCAATTTGCTACTCCGCTTCCCTGCTGCATTAATCCACATCTAGGCCTTAACTATTGTCTGCCTAGGTTCGATCCTGCCCCTCCTGGTATCAGAGCCAAGTTTGTGCCTTTGGTTATTGTCTCGCTGTTGCTAGCGTTGGTCAGCTGTTGGTCAGTCCCAGTAAGTCCGTTGGTCAGCCGTGGTTCGGTGGTCCCAGTGGAGTGGTCCTAGTGGTCACGGTAGAATGTACGTGACTCCTACCTAAGTGTTCAAACGTAACTCAGATGGCCTCTTGGGTCAGAGATCATCTTGGTTTAGGTAGTAGTAAGAACTCAAATGCTGTTAACAGTAGGGAAGTTAGTTGTCAAATTGATGCGTCTAATTGGAAAATTCCTAAACAGGTAATAGAAGAGCCTAACGGTAAAATACCAATAAGATTTAATTCAAGTAAAGAACATTGTCTATCTTCAAAATCTTTAGAAAATATAGAACTCCCTCGAACTTCATGTTCAATGCCTCCTAGGTCTATTAATTATGATTATTTAAATGATAATCAAGTTGAAGATACTCAAAAAATTTATTACAGAGGTCCAATAGCTGAACCAATAGATGAAGCTACTTTATCAATAGGTTCCCCAACTTACTCAACCATGTAACCTCCATCATCTTCCTCAATTAATGTTATTTTAAAGCCCTTTGAGATCGATAAAGGTTACTTACGTCAAAATTTCAGTTCAATAGAGAATAAGGTCAAAAGAGAATGGTTCCTTTCACACTTCAATTTAGATGCTCAAGCATTCATTAGGCAAGAATGGTATTCATTCATGGAAAGACGCCAAATCAATGTACTGTCTTTAATTGGTGGGCTATGATCATGATCTTCCAAACCCATTCCATGTCAAAGAAATAAATACTAATATTAATTTTGCTAAAAAATAGACACTCAAGAATGGTCAAATAATTACCTCTTTCATTCCTCCATTTTGAAGAAATTATTTTGAAAACCCCTGAAGGTAATATCCCAGCCATTCCATTCAAAATAGGTAGAAATGATACAGAAAGTAGTCAAGTAATTTTAAGTGATATTAAAAAAGTATATCCTCAAAATAATTATACAAATCAAGTATTACATGCACTGTCTCAACAAGTCAATATGGTCTCTACTCAAGTTGAAGCAATTGTTAAAAAATAAGAAATTGATTCATTAACTGAAAAATTAGAAAATTTAGATATTAATGATACTAAAAAAGATAAGCCAAACTTCTTAGATGATATTTCAAAACCCCTGTTCAAAATGAGACATTCAAATAAATTAGAATTCCCAGATACCAGTACTCCTTTGATTTCCAAGATTGATGACAAATTAAAAGAAGCAGAAACTTCAACCCAAAATCCAATTTAAACTATAGTTAGTATTTTAGAAAAAGATTTATCTCTATCAGATGATGATTTTCAAAACATTAATAAAATATACAAAAAGAAAATTCCATATTATTCCAAGCAAACTCCTCCAGATCTTCACCTTGAAAGTGCTAAAATAATAATTACAGAAAACTTTGCTGGTGATTCAATATATGAATGAAATATTGATGGTTGTAGTGACCATGAAATATTTATAACACTCCAAAGAATGTTAATTGCTTATACAACTTATTCAACTAAACGTGCAACAGATTTACAAGCTTTTGATTTATTAACCTCCGGATTCACTGGAATACTCAAAAATTGGTGGGAAATTATATTCAAGAAGAGGAACGCAATAAAATCAGAACTCATACAAATTCTCAAGGACAACAAGATAATATAGAAACATTAATTTATACAATAGTTACCAATTTTCTTGGAAATCCAAAAGAAATTACTGCTGTAACAGATATTCTTTTAACAAATCTAAGATGTCCAACTCTCGAAAATTACAATTGGTATAAAGATACATTTTTAACATATCTATTAAAAAGAGAAGACTATCGTCAATCTTGTTGGATAGAAAAATTTATTTTAGGATTACCATTTTTATTTTCTCAGAGAATATTCAATAAATTAAGTGAAGCCATAGGTAAAGGACCAATTCCATTTGAACAAATTACATTTGATCAATTATTAAGTTTTATTAAAAATGAAGAAATTTTATTACGTAATGAATTAAAATTACAAGCAAGATAATCAACAGATAAAGTCGCTAAAGGAAAAGAATTAGGTTCCTTTTGTGAAACATTTTGTCTTCCAAAGTTAGAAGCTCCATCTGTCAAAAAAACGAAGAAATACTCAAATTAGTAAGAAGAAAAAGTATACTACAAGAAAGCCAAATTATAAAAAATTAAGTCCTAAGAAGCCTACTCCAAAAAAGAAAGTCGATAATACTAATACTTATTATAAATGTGGTAAATTAGGTCATTATACAAAAAATTATAAAGTCAAAAAGAAACTCAACGAAATATGTACCGAATATCCAGATATTCAAGAGAAATTAATTACATTATTTGAACTCAAAGATACGCCTATTCAATCAGAAAATTCATCGTCCTCCTTTGATTATGAAGACAATAATGTCAATGACTTAGAAAATGATTCAAGTGAATGTTCATTAGGTAATGAGTCCTCAAGATTATGGTATAAGTATATTAATTTTATAACTACTAATAATAATGAAAAAGAATTTTTACTAGATTTCAAAATACAGAATTAAGAAGATAGTAGTTACAAAAACTCAAAAGTATATTAATAAAAGAAGATTCTTTAGAACCTCCTTAAAGGTAAGTATTATTAATAGAATATTTAAAAAACAGTTAATATTTAAGAACTAGTCAATTGTTGTTTAAACATATATCCTTGAGATTAGTCGAAGGACGGACCAATTAGCCTAAAGAAGGTCAGTTAATACTTGGTAACATATAAATATCCTTATCTAAGATGGAATTAAGGCGGATAATTGGCTTGGAAGCTATGTTGGTCAGCAGCATTGGTTAGCCATCTGTGAGTCCTTAAGGCACCTCTAGTAAGTCCGTTGGTCAGCGTAGTGATTGGTGGTCCCGACAGTAAAGGGATTGGAGCGACGGTGGTCCCGGTGTGGTCCCGCAGTGCATAGCTAGGTGCCTAGCGGTATTCTGTCCAAAATAAGTGCATATTTGTGTGTTATTATGTATTGATTAATGTCTTAAGACTAGTTAACTATCCTAAGACTAGTTAACTATCCTGAGACAAATAATCTTAAGATATTGGACTAGATCATCGTTATCAAATCATATATCCTCAAGCTATTCAATGCGGAGTAAAATATTTTCAAAAACTATTTTCAAAATTTTTGAAACAAAATAGTTTTACGATGAATTTTCGCCTTTCTGACATCAACCATAATATATTTTCAGTTATCAACCATTCAAACTTCATCATAAATACTCAAACCCATCCTACATATGCAAATTCTACTCCAAGTAAATTCCAAATTTCACATACTACAGAACTTCCTCAGACCTCAATCCAACATCCTTCATCTTCCACTCAAATACCTTCTTCGGAATTATCAGAACATTTTCATATAAGTCTCACCATGAACAACAACCGCCAAAACTCACAAGTATTCAATGACTCCAATTCCATACAGCTAACAAATTTTCCACATAAACTGCTCCTATTCTATCTTCATGACCATGAACTCTACTACACGTTGTTCTATGGGCCACGATACAATGAAAATGCTATCTTCATTGATTATCAAGAATGGTACAATTCCTCTGAAGTATCATTTTACAGTTATCTCAAACTTAACAAAGCTTATCAAACCCTTGTTCAAGATGTTAACAATCATCAGGTTTTTATCGTTATGCCCACCAGGTATATTAATTGTTTCAAATGGTTTTACAGACAGCTTGAATATTGGACAACTTTTAAACCTCATATTTTCAAATTTAGGTCAAAAGTATTTCCCGATATTCACATTTGTCCAGTTGATCAAAGTCATACTCAAGTCCTCATACCATTACAGTATCCATTCCAAGGAACGTAGTAAAATCCGAACTCATACCAATTCTCAAGGACAACTAGATAATATAGAAATATTAATTTATACAATAGTTACTAATTTTCTTAGAAGTCCAAAAGAAATTACAGCTGCAACAGATATTCTTTTAACAAATTTAAGATGTCCAACTCTCGCAGATTACAATTGGTATGAAGATACATTTTTAACATATCTATTAAAAAGAGAAGACTGTCGTCAATCTTATTGGAAAGAAAAATTTATTTCAGGATTACCATCTTTATTTTCTCAAAGAATATTCAATAAATTAAGTGAAGCCATAGGTAAAGGTCCAATTCCATTAAAAGAAATTACGTTTGGTTAATTATTAAGTTTTATTAAAAAAGAAGGAATTTCATTATGTAATGAATTAAAATTACAAGCAAGATATTCAGCAGATAAGGCTGCTAAACAATCAAACAGAAGATACTCCTACTGATCAACAATTTGTTTCAACTATTAATCAAATAAATTTTCAAAAATGGTATATTCATATTACTCTTAAAATTAAAGATAATTTTCAATTCAATACTATTGCACTCTTAGATAGTGGTGCAGATCAAAATTGTATACAAGAAGGATTAATTCCCTTAATATATTATGAAAGACAAAAGAACGACTCCCTAGTGCTAACGGCATGGCATTACAAATTAAGTATAAATTATCAAATGCTTATATATGAAACAAGGATATTGTTTCAAAAACTCATTCATTTTAGTACAAGATATAAGTCAAGAAGTTATTCTTAGAACTCCTTTTATTACTCAAATTTATTCATTTAAAGTAGATCAAATTGGTGTGCATCTAGAAATTATGGGAACTACAATATCATTCAAATTTGTTACCTCTGTTGATCAAGAAGATTTATCTTTATTACAAAACACCTCAATATCAAGACAAATCAATATAATTGAATGTAATAATCCAAATATTGGTATAAATTAGAAAAACTTGAAGTCATGAAACGACTCAATAATGATCAAAAAGAATTACAAGAAATAAATCAACAACTAGAAAAATTAAACACTAGCCTACGCAATCATGTTGCCTCAGCAAATTTCAATGAATTTTAATTAGTGTGCCAGCATCATGATTTAGAAAAGACCATAGAATATTGGAAAACCAATCTTAGAATACTCAATACCTGCACAGGCCAATATCAAATCATATAGCCTCAACCCATTCAATACAGAGTAAAATATTTTCAAACAATATTTTCAAAAGTTTTGAAACACAAAAGTTTTACTATGAATTTTCCCCTTTCTGACAACAACCATAATTTATTTTCAGTTATCAACCATTCAAACTTCATCATGAATACTCAAACCCATCCTACCTATGCAAATTCTGTTCCAAGTTAATTCCAAATTTCACATACTGAAGAACTTCCTCAGACCTCAATCCAACATCCTTCATCTTCCACCCGAATACCTTCTTCTGAATTATCAGAACATTTTCATACAAGTCTCACCATGAACAACAATGGTCAAAACTCACAAGTATTCAATGACTCCAATTCCGTACAAATAACAAATTTTCTACATGAACGGCTTCTATTCTATCTTCGTGACCATGAACTCTACTATACATCATTCTATGGGCCACGATACAATGAAAATGCTATCTTCATTGATTATCAAGAATGGTACAATTCATCCGAAGTATCATTTTACAGTTATCTCAAATTTATCAAAGCTTATCAAACCCTTGTTCAAGATGTTAACAATCATCCGGTTCTTATCGTCATGCCCACTGGGTATATTAATTATTTCAAATGGTTCCGCAGACTGCTTGAATATTGGATAGCTTTTGAACCTCATATTTTCAAATTTGTGTCGAAAGTATCTCTCAATATTCACTTTTGTCTAGTTGATCAAAGCCATACTCAAGTCCTCATACCATTACAATATCCATTCCAAATCGATGCTTCCTGTTTTGTTCACACAAAGTATGATTTACGTTGTAAATTTCTACAAGATGATTATGTAACACCCCCGACCTCAGGCGGGTCGTGTTACACGCCACAGCCTTCCCCTGGGGAAAGACTGTTAAGGCAGCTTGCTTAAACCTATTTAAAACATAACATAAGAGAGAGACTCAAAGTTTAAAACTTAAGCCACTATAACCTAAATGGGCCTTGGGTATAACCCCAGGGTTAGGAATGCTAGAATTTTCTCAATTTTTCTGGGGGAAAACGGCCAGAGTTTCCCCTAAAAACTGACCATTTCCCAGGCTTAAAGCCTTACATAATAACCCTGCAATGCATAATGGTATCATATAACACCAACATCTCAACGGCTACACGCCGGAGTTCACAACTCTACGGGCCACACGCCCGGAGTAAACAGAGCTTTCTATTTTTCGTACACTTTACAAGAAGTTAAATAATTACATAACCTTACAACTTATTCCATATTACATAAATACGTCACAATCAAACCAAGCAAGTCCATCCTTGTTGTACTCCACGCATCAGTCACATACCTGTAGATCTGGGGAAAGGGAAAAGTAATGGGGATGAGCAACCACCGCTCAGTGAGTAAACCCTCTCTCCCAAAACATACTTAAAATACAATTTAACTTACGCAAGCCTTTCGTAATTCATTTTAGTTGAAGAGCTCTCACATAATGCATCATATTCGAACCATAAACCGAGTGAAGGAGTAATCATACCAAAAGGCTTAACTTTAGAAGAGACCATAATGCGTTGACTTAACATAATAAAGTTACGCAAAGCCGGAAACATAGCATAAAAGGGGTTTTACGCATAAGTTTAACTTACCGAAAATCATACATAGTAACATAATCACGTAAATGAGGAGACTAGACTCTTAGAGGTGCTTTGTTACTGCCATCCCGAGTCGGCCAAACTCGAGCGGCAACATACACCTATCCGGATAGACATCATACTATGCTGAGACATAATTTCATACTTAGACTTCAGGCGGGAATCAAACCACCATCCCTGAATCTATCATAACGTAACATATGTGATACCAGGCGGAAACTAAGCCACCATCCCTGGGTCTCAGACTTAAGCTTAAAGTTTCTAGAGTAACTCCTCTACGTACACATAGACATAAGCATAACCATACGTTCACATACATACTCATATTGGTTCATATATACGTCTTAGGAACTTATGAAATTCATATACATACATACTTAGTAGATAAACATGCTTATACGTATTCATATATAGGTTTTATGAATTTAAAACACAAAAACATAATATACATACATACTTCGTAGACAACCATACTTATACGTATTCATATATAAGTTTTATGAACTTAAAACATGAAAACATAATTTCCTTACGACTTTAGCTTTAGGCAAATAACAAGAAAGGCCTCTTAAAAACATGGTGAGTGTACTAACTCACGATTCAAAACTTGGTAGTTACTAGCATGCACTTGAAAGCTAGGATTCGTGAATAATCACCTTCAGTTGCCCTTTTAACGCTCATTGTAATCTTTCAAACACAAGCGATGAACATGATACAAGCCAAGTTTGCTAATCTCATAAATCGATTTCGTGAATGGTTTAAAAGCTTTTCATAATCGAATTAAATTTGCTAACGTATAAACTAACTTGTAAAATACGTTTACGAATTCGTAAAACTACTTCGTTTCTAATTTAGAAGCTTCGTATAAACGTAATACATTAATTAATTCGTAAAACGATCTCCTTTTAGACTTAAAAGCTTCTTTTAAGGGCAATAAGTTGGTTAATACTTAAAACGACTTTAGTTTAAACTTCAAAGTTTCTTATAAAGGTAACACGTTTACCAAATCGTAAAACGACTTATTTTCTAACGCGAATGCTTCGTATGAACGTAATAAGTTTACTAAACCGTAAAACGATTTCGTTTTCAACTTAAAACCTTCTTAATAACGTAATACGTATGTTAGTTTGTAAAACGACTTCGTCCTGAACTTACAAGCTTCTTATAAAGAAAATAAGATCTGTTAACACGTAAATCGGTTTCGTAAGTAACTTAAAAACTTCTTACAAACATAGAAGGGTTTATTAAATCGTAAAACGACTTAATTCCAACTTACATGCTTCGTATAAATATAATAGGGTTCCTAAATCGTAAAACGATCTCGTTTTCAACCCAAGAACTTCTTAATAACGTAAAACGATTGCTAACTCATAAAACAACTTCGCTTTTTAGCTAAAAGCCTCCTTGAAATGTAATATGTATGCTAAATCGTAAATCGTAACTTGTTTGAAACATAACATGTTTAATTAATGCTTAATTCAAACTAAGTTCGAAGCTTAAGGCTTGTCATAAACGTTATAAGTCTATTAACACATAAATCGACTTCCTTTGCAACCTCAAAGCTTCTAAAAACGTAATAAGCTTGTTAAGTCTTAAAACGATTTCATTCCTAACTTCAAAGCTTCATATAAACATATTACGTCTACTAACTTGTAAAATGACCTCGTTTTTAAATTAAGAACTTCCTATACACGTAAAACGTTTGCTAGTTTGTAAAACGACTCCATTATTGACTTAAAAGCTTCGTATAAATGTAATACGTTTATTAACTTGTAGAACGGCTTCACTTTAAAGTTAAAAGTTTCTTATAAACGTAATACATTTACTAAATCGTGAAGCGACTTAGTTTTTAACTTGAATGCTTCACATAAACACAATGAGCTTACTAATTTGTAAAGCGACTTCGTCTTTAACTAAAAAGGCTCTTTATAAACATAATGAGGTTGCCTAATCATAAAACGACTTTGATTCTAACTTGAAAGCTTCATATAAACGTAATAGGGTTGCTAAATCATAAAAACAACTTCGTTTCTAACTTAAATGCTATGATTAGCAATAAATGTAAGCTAGATTCATCGAAAACTCTATTTTAAAACATCTAGCAACCTTTCAAGAATATATTGGCTCTGCCCTAGCATAGCAATGTTTAATTCATTTGCTTGTCCACACATATAATCGAATTCATACAATAACAATCCAATCTACCAATTCAGTAAACTGATTCATATAACTATCATTCGAAATCCTTAAAATAAAAGGGATTAAAGGTCCACCCACCTCGAATTCAAGCTATATGCATGCAAACTGACTGGATTGAAGCTAAATTTGAACACCCAAAGCTCAGAATCCCCTCTGTTCTTCGCGCAAGGTTCGATCACCACCAAACCCAAAACCCTAACTCATAATTTCTGAAATATTTAGACACAATTAGCGCGAATTGAAGGGAATTGAAGCAAGGATTCAATTTATAGAGACAAGAGTGTTCGAATCTCACCGTGCATGCGCCGAATTCGCTGGGCGTTCGGCCCGTTCTGCGCTGAAATGGGCTCGGCAACGTGAAGGGGGGGACGTCGGCACCTGGTGGGCGTCGCCTGAGCTCCGGTCAAGCCTGAGACGCGGCGTCGCAGCGAGGAACAAAGAAGAAAAGGCAGGCGTGGAGTTTAAAGTCCGCGAATGGTGGAGGAAGCAGAAGAACGGGTAGAGAGAAGGGGGTGTCGGGTCATGCGTGAAGGAGGAAGAAGAAGCAGGCACGGGGGGTCGACTGGGCTCAAGGTTGACGACCGGCTCCGGCGTGCGAGGCGGGAAACGGAGGAGCAGAGAAGAACAGGGGAACGCAGAGAGGGGGGAACGGGAAGAAGAAGAAGCAGAAGAAAGAGAGGGGGTCGGGGTTTCACGCGTGAAGCCCCCTTTTTCGTTTTTTTTTTTTGGTTGCTAAAAGGTAGTAGATCACCTGATGCTATTGGTCGAATTCTCGGGTCCCTTGTCCTAAACCGAAATCGTTAATATAATCGTCTGTCGACTTACTCGCCCTTGATTATATTAAAGCTCGATTTAGTTAATTACAGAACTGTTACCAGGGTTCAACAATCTAATCGTATTCGCTTTGGTTGGAGCTTCAAGAAATCGAAGGCTATTCAACTTATACAACTTCAGACAATTTATTTTTGGGGTCTGAGATTGGATAGGTTAATAACTTGGGCAATAAAGTAGTGGTAGGTTGGTAAATACTAGAATAAAATTTTCTAACTCAACAGGCATAATATTTGATAAGCAAGTACGACAAAAATGCGGGTCTCACATTTCTCCCCCACTTATAAAAAGTTTCGTCCTCGAAACTTATACGCTTTGGTCACATGATGCGAAATGATTCCATATATACTTATATAAAAAGGAAGTACTTAAAAGATATATTTCTTACTGACTTTCATACACATCATGGAGCCGTGAGATTGGAGGAGTCACTTTCTTGCTTGGAGATTGTTGCCGCCTTGCCTATTTGCTGACTGAGTCCTTTGATTAGCCTGCATGTTCTCCTGTACTTTCTTCGGACATTGGTTTTGGTAATGCCTAATTTCTCCACACCCAAAGCACGCCCCAGTTAACCTTGCACAGGGCCCATTGTGGAGCTTGCCACATGTATCACATCGAGGCCTTGGCTCATATGGAGGGCGGTTCCTTTCAGGCCGTCGACTGGAATTAGACTTCCTCCCATTTCCACGTACCACTCCTTGAGAGCTATCGACCTCCCGCTCCCTTTTCTATTGCGTAGCTAACTCAGTTGCCTCAGACTCATCTATAACACGCTCCACTTTGATGGCTTTTTGGTACGTCGTTTGGAGGTTTGGAAAGGTTAGTGCAGCCATGTTTGTCTTTAACTTAGATTTGAGGCCTCTCTCAAATCGTTCCATTTTCATTTCCTCATTCGCCACTTGATAAGGAGCAAACCTACTCAATTCATTAAACTTCAACATATACTCAATAACTAGCATTTTTCCTTGCTTTAAGTTCAAAAATTCCTGCTCCTTAGCCCATTTTACCTCCTTAGGATAGTATTTTTCATCTAATAACCCCTTGAACTCTACCCAAGTTAGTGGTTGTTCACCTTCTTTTGGCTTAACCGTATCCCACCAAAAGCTAGCATCTTTCTCAAACAAGTGAGCTGCGAACTTCACCTTATAATTAGCAGGACACTCCATAACCTCAAACAATCCCTCAATCTTCCTGTTCCAGTGCTCATACTGAATTGGATCTGGTGCTCCGTCAAACGTAGGTGGCGTAAGCTTCAAAAATTTAATGAGCATCTCCATCCCATCATTTGGAGGCGGAGGTGGAGGAGGATTTTGCCTCTCTTCCGACATATCGTATACTATCTTAACTCCGGCACTCGTAATAAGACTCCAGGTCACTTATGTGCGTCATACACATGTATTACTTATAAACGAATCTCCATCAGCCCCCTCCTAGTATGCCTACAACAATTTAACACTTAACACTTAACACTTAATATACAACATGCATCGCATAGCACATAACACGTAGCACATAACATATAACTCTTAGCACATAAAAACATATCGGCGAGTCAAATCTCATTTTCTTTTATCATTTTATAAAATCCTATAGCTCTGATACCATCAAATGTAACCCCCCCGACCTCAGGCTGGTCGTGTTACACGCCACAGCCTTCCCCTGGGGAAAGACTGTTAAGGAAACTTGCTTAAACCTATTTAAAACATAACATAAGAGAGAGACTCAAAGTTCAAAACTTAAGCCACTATAACCTAATTGGGCCTTGGGTATAACCCCAGGGTTAGGAATGCTAGAATTTTCTCAATTTTTCCGGGGGAAAACGACCAGAGTTTCCCCTAAAAACTGACCATTTCCCAGGCTTAAAGTCTTACATAATAACCCTGTAATACATAATGGTATTATATAACACCAACATCTCAACGGCTACACGCCGGAGTTCACAACTCTACGGGCCACACGCCCAGAGTATACAGAGCTTTCTATTTTTCATAAACTTTACAAGAAGTTAAATAATTACATAACCTTACAACATATTCAATATTACATAATTACGTCATAATCAAACCAAGCAAGTCCATCCTTGTTGCACTCCACGCGTCAATCACATACCTGTGGATCTGGGAAAAAGGGGAAAAGTAATGGGGATGAGCAACGACCCCTCAGTGAGTAAACCCTCTCTCCCAAAACATACATAAAATACATATCAACATACGAAAGCCTTTCGTAATTCATTTTAGTTGAAGAGCTTTCACATAATACAACATATTCGAACCATAAACCCAGCGAAGGAATAGTCATGCCAAAAAGCTTAACTTTAGTAGAAACCGTAATATGTTGATCAACCATAGTAAAGTTACGTAAACCCAGGAACATAGCATAAATAGGGGTTTTACACATAATCTTTACTTCTAGAAAAACATACGTAGTAAATTATTCACGTAAATGAGGAGACTAGACTCTTAGAGGTACTTTGTTACTGCCACCCCGAGTTGGCCAAACTCGAGCGGCAACATACGCCTATCCGGACAGACATCATACTATGCTGAGACGTAATTTCATACTTAGACTTCAGGCGGAAATCAAACCACCATCCCTGAATCTATCATAACGTAATATATGTGATACTAGGCGGGAACTAAGCCACCATCCCTGGGTCTCATACTTAAGCTTAAAGTTTCTAGAGTAGCTCCTTTACGTACACATAGACATAAGCATAACCATACTTTCACATACGTACTCATATTGGTTCATATATACGTCTTAGGAACTTGAAATTCATATACATACATACTTAGTAGATAAACATGCTTATACATATTCATATATAGGTTTTATGAACTTAAAACACAAAAACATAATATACATACATACTTCATAGACAACCATACTTATACGTATTCATATATAATCTTTATGAACTTAAAACATGAAAACATAACTTCCTTACGACTTTAGCTTTAGGCGAATAACAAGAAAGGCCTCTTAGAAACATGGTGAGTGTACTAACTTACGATTCAAAACTTGGTAGTTACTAGCATGCACTTGAAAGGTAGGCTTCGTAAATAATCACCTTCAGTTGCCCTTTTTAACGCTCATTGTAATCCTTCAAACACAAGCGATGAACGTGATACAAGCCAAGTTTACTAATCTTATAAATCGATTTCGTGAATGGTTTAAAAGCTTTTCATAATCGAATTAAATTTGCTAACGTATAAACTGACTTGTAAAATACGTTTACGAATTCGTAAAACGACTTCGTTTCTAATTTAGAAGCTTCGTATAAACGTAATACGTTAATTAACTCATAAAACGATCTCCTTTTAGACTTAAAAGCTTCTCTTACGGGCAATAAGTTGGTTAATACTTAAAACGACTTTACTTTAAACTTCAAGGTTTCTTATAAAGGTAACACGTTTACCAAATCGTAAAACGACTTATTTTCTAACTCGAATGCTTTGTATGAACGTAATAAGTTTACCAAATCAGAAAACGATTTCGTTTTCAACTTAAAAGCTTCTTAATAACGTAATACGTTCGTTAGTTTGTAAAGCAACTTCGTTCTAAACTTACAAGCTTCTTATAAATAAAACAAGACCTGTTAACACGTAAATCGGTTTCATAAGTAACTTAAAAACTTCTGACAAACATAAAAGGGCTTACTAAATCGTAAAACGACTTAATTTCTAACTTAAATGCTTCGTATAAATATAATAGGGTTGCTAAATCGTAAAACGATCTCGTTTTCAACTCAAAAACTTCTTATTAACGTAAAACGATTGCTAACTCATAAAACGACTTCGCTTTTTAGCTAAAACCTTCCTTTAAATGTAATATGTATGCTAAATCGTAAATCGCAACTCGTTTGAAACATAATGTGTTTAGTTATTGCTTAATTCAAACTGAGTTCGAAGCTTAAAGGCTTCTCATAAACGTTATAAGTCTATTAACACATAAATCGACTTCCTTTGCAACTTCAAAGCTTCTTAAAACGTAATAAGCTTGTTAAGTCTTAAAACGATTTCATTCCTAACTTCAAAGCTTCATATAAACGTATTACGTCTACTAACTTGTAAAATGACCTCGTTTTTAACTCAAGAACTTCCTATAGACGTAAAACGTTTGCGAGTTTGTAAAACGACTCCATTATTGACTTAAAAGCTTCGTATAAATGTAATACGTTTATTAACTTGTAGAACGACTTCACTTTAAACTTAAAAGTTTCTTATAAACGTAATGCGTTTACTAAATCGTAAAGCGACTTAGTTTCTAACTTGAATGCTTCGCATAAACACAATAAGCTTACCAATTCGTAAAGCGACTTCGTCTTTAACTAAAAAGGCTCTTTATAAACATAATAAGGTTGCCTATTCATAAAACGACTTTGATTCTAACTTGAAAGCTTCATATAAACGTAATAGGGTTGCTAAATCATAAAAACAACTTCGTTTCTAACTTAAATGCTATGATTAGCAATAATGTAAGCTAGATTCTTCGAAAGCTCCATTTTAAAGCATCTAACAACCTTTCAAGAATATATTGGTTCTGCCCTAGCATAGCAGTGTTTAATTCATTCGCTTGTCCACACATATAATCGAATTCATACAATAACAATCCAATCTACCAATTCAGTAAACTGATTCATATAACTATCATTCGAAATCCTTAAAATAGGAGGGATTAAAGGTCCACCCACCTCGAACTCAAGCTATATGCGTGAGAATTGGCTGGATTGAAGTCAAAAATCGGACTCCACAAACCCAGAAAACCGGCTGCCTTCGTGTGAGTTTCGAACACCACCAAACCCAAAACCCTAACTTGTGATTTTTGTAGAACTCAAGCACAATTAGCATGAATTGAAGGAAATTAAACCAAGGATTCAATTTATAGAGGTAAGGTTGCTCAAATTCTCACCTACATGTGCGAAATCCTCAGGTGTTCGGTCGGTTCTGCGCTGAAATGGGCTCGGCCACGCGAAGGGGGAGACGCCGGCACCTGGTGGGCGTCGCCTGAGCTCCGGTCAGGCTTGAGACGCGGCGTGGCAGCGAGGAACAGAGAAGAAAAGGCGGGCATGGAGTTTAAAGTCCGCGAATGGTGGAGGAAGCAGAAGAACGGGTAGAGAGAAGGGGGTGTCGGGTCATGCGTGAAGGAGGAAGAAGAAGCAGGCACGGGGGGGTCGACTGGGCTCAAGGCCGACGACCGGCTCCGGCGTGCGAGGCGGGAAACGGAGGAGGAGAGAAGAACAGGGGAACGCAGAGAGGGGGGAACGGGAAGAAGAAGAAGCAGAAGAAAGAGAGGGGGTCGGGGTTTCACGCGTGAAGCCCCCTTTTTCGTTTTTTTTTTTTGGTTGCTAAAAGGTAGTAGATCACCTGATGCTATTAGTCGAATTCTCGGGTCCCTTATCCTAAACCGAAATCGTTAATATAATCGTCTGTCGACTTACTCGCTCTTGATTATATTAAAGCTCGATTTAGTTAATTACAGAACTGTTACCAGGATTCAACAATCTAATCGTATTCGCTTTGGTTGGAGCTTCAAGAAATCGAAGGCTATTCAACTTATACGACTTCAGACAATTTATTTTTGGGGATCTAAAGTTGAATAGATCAATAACTTGGGCGATATGGTAGTTGTAGGTTGGCGGATAATAAAATAAAATTTTCCAACCCAACAGGCATAATATTTGATAAGCAAGTACAATAGAAATGCGGGCCTCACATTTCTCCCCCACTTATAAAAAGTTTCGTCGTCGAAACTTATACGCTTTGGTCACATGATGCGAAATGATTCCATATATACTTATATAAAAAAGGAAGTACGTAAAGAAAGATTTCTTACCGACTTTCATACACATCATGGAGCTGTGAGATTGGTGGAGTCATTTCTTTGTTTGGAGATTGTTGCCGCCTTGCCTACTTGCTGGCTCAGTCCTTTGATTGGCTTGCATGTTTTCCTGTACTTTCTTCGGACATTGGTTTTGGTAATGTCCAATTTCTCCACACCCAAAGTACGCCCAAGCTAATCTTGCACAGGGCCCATTGTGGAGCTTGCCACACGTCTCACATCGAGGCCTTGGCTCATGCGGAGTGCGGTCCTTCTGAGATTGATGATTGGAGTTAGGTTTCCTCCCATTCCCACGTATCACTCCTTGAGAGCTCTCGACCTCCCGCTTCCTTTTCTGTTGCGTAGCTAACTCAGATGCCTCAGACTCATCTATGACACGCTCCACTTTGATGGCTTTTTGGTACATCGTTTGGAGGTTTGGAAAGGTTAGTGCAGCCATGTTTGTCTTTAACTTAGATTTGAGGCCTCTCTCAAATCGTTCCATTTTCATTTCTTCATTCGCCACTTGATGAGGAGCAAACCTGCTCAATTCATTAAACTTAGACATATACTCAATAACTGGCATTTTTCCTTGCTTTAGGTCTAAAAATTCCTGCTCCTTGGCCCATTTTACCTCCTTAGGATAGTATTTTTCATCTAATGACCCCTTGAACTCAGCCCAAGTTAGTGGTTGTTCGCCTTTTTTTGGTTTAACCGTATCCCACCAAAAGCTAGCATCTTTCTCAAATAGGTGAGCTGCGAACTTCACCTTATAATTAGCAGGACACTCCATAACCTCAAACAATCCCTCAATCTTCCTCTTCTAGTGCTCATACTGAATTGGATCGGGTGCTCCGTCAAACGTAGGTGGCTTAAGCTTCAAAAATTTAATGAGCATCTCCATCCCATCATTTGGAGGCGGAGGTGGAGGGGGATTTTGCCTCTCTTCCAACATATCGTATACTATCTTAACTCCTACACTCGTAATAAGACTTCAGGTCACTTATGTGCACCATATACATATACTACTTATAGAGGAATTTCCATCAACCTCCTCCTAGTAAGCCTACAACAATTAAATACTTAACACTTAACACTTAATATACAACATACATCGCATAGCACATAACACGTAGCACACAACATATAATTACTAACACTTAAAAACATATCGGCGAGTCAATTCTCATTTTCTCTTATCATTTTATAAAACCCTATTGCTCTGATACCATCAAATGTAACACCCCCGACCTCAGGCGGGTCATGTTATACGCCACAGCCTTCCCCTGGGGAAAGACTGTTAAGGCAACTTGCTTAAACCTATTTGAAACATAACATAAGAGAGAGACTCAAAGTTTAAAACTTAAGCCACTATAACCTAATTGGGCCTTGGGTATAACCCCAGGGTTAGGAATGCTAGAATTTTCTCAATTTTTCTGGGGGGAAAACGGCCAGAGTTTCTCCTAAAAACTGACCATTTCCCAGGCTTAAAGCCTTACATAATAACCCTGCAATGCATAATGGTATTATATAACACCAACATCTCAACGGCTACACGCCGGAGTTCACAACTCTACGGGCCACACGTCCGGAGTAAACAGAGCTTTCTATTTTTCATACACTTTACAAGAAGTTAAATAATTACATAACCTTACAACTTATTCCATATTACATAAATACGTCACAATCAAACCAAGCAAGTCCATCCATGTTGTACTCCACGCATCAGTCACATACCTGTAGATCTGGGGAAAAGGGGAAAAGTAATGGGGATGAGCAACCACCGCTCAGTGAGTAAACCCTCTCTCCCAAAACATACTTAAAATACATATTAACTTACGCAAGCCTTTCGTAATTCATTTTAGTTGAAGAGTTTTCACATAATACATCATATTCGAACCATAAACCGAGTGAAGGAATAATCATACCCAAAGGCTTAACTTTAGAAGAAACCATAATGCGTTGACTTAACCTAATAAAGTTACGCAAACCCGAAAACATAGCATAAAAGGGGTTTTATGCATAAGTTTCACTTACCAAAAATCATACATAGTAAAATAATCACGTAAATGAGGAGACTAGACTCTTAGAGGTACTTTGTTACTGCCATCCCGAGTCGGCCAAACTCGAGCGGCAACATACGCCTATCCGGACAGACATCATACTATGCTGAGACGTAATTTCATACTTAGACTTCAGGCGGGAATCAAACCACCATTCCTGAATCTATCATAACGTAACATATGTGATACCAGGCGGGAACTAAGCCACCATCCCTGGGTCCCAAACTTAAGCTTAAAGTTTCTAGAGTAGCTCCTCCACGTACACATAGACATAAGCATAACCATACGTTCACATACATACTCATATTGATTCATATATAGGTCTTAGGAACTTATGAAATTCATATACATACATACTTGTAGATAAACATGTTTATACGTATTCATATATAGGTTTTATGAACTTAAAACATAAAAACATAATACACATACATACTTCGTAGACAAACATACTTATACGCATTCATATATAAGTTTTATGAACTTAAAACATGAAAACATAATTTCTTTACGACTTTAGCTTTAGGCAAATAACAAGAAAGGCCTCTTAAAAATATGGTGAGTATACCAACTCACGATTCAAAACTTCGTAGTTACTGGCGTGCTCTTGAAAGTTAGGATTCTTAAATAATCACCTTCAGTTGCCCTTCTACGTTCATTATAATCTTTCAAACATAAGCGATGAACATGATACAAGCCAAGTATACTAATCTCATAAATCGATTCGTGAATGGTTTAAAAGCTTTTTCATAATCGAATTAAATTTGCTAACGTGTAAACTAACTTTGTAAAATACGTTTACGAATTCGTAAAACGACTTCGTTTCTAATTTAGAAGCTTCGTATAAATGTAATACGTTAATTAACTCATAAAACGATCTCCTTTTAGACTTAAAAGCTTCTCTTAAGGGTAATAAGTTGGTTAATACTTAAAACGACTTTACTTTAAACTTCAAGGTTTTCTTATAAAGTTAACACGTTTACCAAATCGTAAAACAACTTATTTTCTAACTCGAATGCTTCGTATGTACGTAATAAGTTTACTAAACCGTAAAACGATTTCGTTTTCAACTTAAAAGCTTCTTAATAACGTAATACGTATGTTAGTTTATAAAACGACTTTGTCCTGAACTTACAAGCTTCTTATAAATGAAATAAGATCTGTTAACACGTAAATCAGTTTCGTAAGTAACTTAAAAACTTCTTACAAACATAGAAGGGTTTATTAAATCGTAAAACGACTTAATTCCAACTTACATGCTTCGTATAAATATAATAGGGTTCCTAAATCGTAAAGCGATCTCGTTTTCAACCCAAGAACTTCTTAATAACGTAAAACGATTGCTAACTCATAAAACGACTTCGCTTTTTAGCTAAAAGCCTCCTTGAAGTGTAATATGTATGCTAAATCGTAAATCGTAACTTGTTTGATACATAACGTGTTTAATTAATGCTTAATTCAAACTAAGTTCGAAGCTTAAGGCTTCTCATAAACGTTATAAGTCTATTAACACATAAATCGACTTCCTTTGCAACTTCAAAACTTCTTAAAACGTAATAAGCTTGTTAAGTCTTAAAACGATTTCATTCCTAACTTGAAAGCTTCATATAAACGTATTACGTCTACTAACTTGTAAAATGACCTCGTTTTTAACTTAAGAACTTCCTATACACGTAAAACGTTTGCTAGTTTGTAAAACGACTCCATTATTGACTTAAAAGCTTCGTGTAAATGTAATACGTTTATTAACTTGTAGAACGGCTTCACTTTAAACTTAAAAGTTTCTTATAAACGTAATACGTTTACTAAATCGTGAAGCGACTTAGTTTCTAACTTGAATGCTTCGCATAAACACAATAAGCTTACTAATTCGTAAAGCGACTTAGTCTTTAACTAAAAAGGCTCTTTATAAACATAATAAGGTTGCCTAATCATAAAACGACTTTGATTCTAACTTGAAAGTTTCATATAAACGTAATAGGGTTGCTAAATCATAAAAACAACTTCGTTTCTAACTTAAATGCTATGATTAGCAATAATGTAAGCTAGATTCATCGAAAACTCCATTTTAAAGCATCTAACAACCTTTCAAGAATATATAGGTTCTGCCCCAGCATAGCAGTGTTTAATTCTTTCGCTTGCCCACACATATAATCGAATTCATATAATAACAATCCAATCTACCAATTTAGTAAACTGATTCATACAACTATCATTCGAAATCCTTAAAATAGGAGGGATTAAAGGTCCACCCACCTCGAATTCAAGCTATACACGTGAGAATTGGCTGGATTGAAGTCAAAAATCGGACTCCACACACCCAGAAGGTTCGCTGACTTCGCGTGAGGTTCGACCACCACCGAACCCAAAACCCTAACTCACAATTTCTGAAGTATTTAGGCACAATTAGCACGAATTGAAGGGAATTGAAGCAAGGATTCGATTTATAGAGGTAAGAGTGTTCGAATCTCACCGTGCATGCGCCGAATTCACCGGGCGTTCGGCCGGTTCTGCGCTGAAATGGGTTCGGCCACGCGCTGGGGGAGACACCGGCACTTGGTGGGCGTCGCCTGAGGCACAGCGTGGCAGCGAGGAACAGAGAAGAGAAGGCAGGTGTGGGGCTTGAGGTCTGCGAATGATGGAGGAAGCAGAAGAACAGGCAGAGAGAAGGGGTTGTGTCGGGTCACGCGGGAAGGAGGAAGAAGAAGCAGGCACGGGGGGGCGACTGGGCTCAGGCGCCAACGACCCGGCGCCGGCGTTGCGAGCGTTGGAAACGGAGAGGAGGAGGGAGAAGAACAGGGGAACGCAGAGAGGGGGAACGGGAAGAGAAAGAGAAGAAGGAAGAAAGAGAGGGGGGTCAGGGGTTTCACGCGTGAGCCCACTTTTTGCGTTTTTTTTTTTTGGTTGCAAAAGGTAGTAGATCACCTGATGCTATTAGGTCCCCGAATTCTCGGGTCCCTTATCCTAAAATGAAATCATCATATAACGTCTGTGGACTACTCGCCCTGATTATATTAAAGCTCGATTTAGTTAATTACAGAACTGTTACCAGGATTCAACAATCTAATCGTATTCGCTTTGGTTGGAGCTTCAAGAAATCGAAGGCTGTTCAACTTATACAACTTCAGACAATTTATTTTTGGGGATCTAAAGTTGAATAGATCAATAACTTGGGCGATATGGTAGTTGTAGGTTGGCGGATAATAAAATAAAATTTTCCTACCCAACAGGCATAATATTTGATAAGCAAGTACAATAGAAATGCGGGTCTCACATTTCTCCCCCACTTATAAAAAGTTTCGTCCTCGAAACTTATACGCTTTGGTCACATGATGCGAAATGATTCCATATATACTTATATAAAAAAGGAAGTACTTAAAGAAAGATTTCTTACCGACTTTCATACACATCATGGAGCTGTGAAATTGGTGGAGTCATTTCTTTGCTTGGAGATTGTTGCCGCCTTTGCCTACTTACTGGCTCAGTCCTTTGATTGGCTTGCATGTTTTCCTGTACTTTCTTCGGACATTGGTTTTGGTAATGCCCAATCTCTCCACACCCAAAGCATGCCCCAGTTAACCTTGCGCAAGGCCCATTGTGGAACTTGCCACATGTATCACATCGAGGCCTTGGCTCATATGGAGGGCGGTTCCTTTCAGGCCGTCGACTGGAATTAGACTTCCTCCCATTTCCACGTACCACTCCTTGAGAGCTCTCGACCTCCCGCTCCCTTTTCTGTTGCGTAGCTAACTCAGATGCCTCAGACTCATCTATAACACGCTCCATTTTGATGGCTTTTTGGTACATCGTTTGGACGTTTAGAAAGGTTAGTGCAGCCATGTTTGTCTTTAACTTAGATTTGAGGCCTCTCTCAAATCGTTCCATTTTCATTTCCTCATTCGCCACTTGATGAGGAGCAAACCTACTCAATTCATTAAACTTAGACATATACTCAATAACTAACATTTTTCCTTGCTTTAGATCCAAAAATTCCTGCTCCTTAGCCCATTTTACCTCCTTAGGATAATATTTTTCATCTAATAACCCCTTGAACTCTGCCCAAGTTAGTGGTTGTTCGCCTTCTTTTGGCTTAACCGTATCCCACCAAAAGCTAGCATCTTTCTCAAACAAGTGATCTGCGAACTTCACCTTATAATTAGCAGGACACTCCATAACCTCAAACAATCCCTCAATCTTCCTCTTCCAGTGCTCATACTGAATTGGGTCTGGTACTCCGTCAAACGTAGGTGGCTTAAGCTTCAAAAATATAATGAGCATCTCCATCCCATCATTTGGAGGCGGAGGTAGAGGGGGATTTTGCCTCTCTTCCGACATATCGTATACTATCTTAACTCCTGCACTCGTAATAAGACTTCAGGTCACTTATGTGCACCATATACATATACTACTTATAGAGGAATTTCCATTAACCTCCTCCTAGTAAGCTTACAACAATTAAATACTTAACACTTAGCACTTAATATACAACATACATTGCATAGCA